>VYZM01020333.1:1226931-1265668 GCA_013398915.1 Dromas ardeola
CACAGAAATGGGGCAGAACCATACTATCCACCTCAGATTCAGGTTCTTTTTATTAAATGATAAAACCGTAAGTTTTCATTTCACAGCAAGAGTTTAAGGCTTCAGTCAGAAGTGAAAAGGTGCATCATGCTGGAAAGCTGATTAAAAATATATGCTACATATTAAACAGAGCACAAATGGAATAATTTTTTTCTTAATTCTTTCAGTTATTAAGGTACATCAAAGGTACTTTTTAAATGATGAAAGAACATCCCATCCTTTTAGGCAAGGTGATTAGTGATATTAGTATCAATAATATCAGTTAGTATCAGACCCTTTCAGTATCGTTAACAGGGAATAGTGTTCATCTGGCAACTCACAGCGCGGTATCCAGAAGGGAGCTTATTAAAATATGACTCCCTTCCCCCGCAACCCTTTGGCTTAATTACCTCATTAATAACAACGCGAGATCCAAGAAGTGACTTCCTCCCGGGTGCTTCCAAGATGCGTTGTGGAATTACAGACACTGGCAAGATAGAGAGATATTTATGTGCTCTGACCTCACGTGGGAAGAGGGGATGTGAAAGTGGAGAGCCACCGGAATGCAGCAAAGTCTGGGAAGTGCAGCATGGCTTGTGATTGCAACCGCATTTGAACACGCTTTGCGAGCAGAGTGCTTTGTGAGCTTAAGAGAAACAAACAATAACAGTTCCTCTAATGTGCAAAAATAAAGATCTGTTGTTTAAAGAGCACACAACTGTATCTACCACCTCCTGATGCTTTTGACAGGAATCACAGGAGGAGCAGATTGGATCAGCAAAACTTCACTCAGCCCTGACAGTTTGATTGCGCTGCTGTGGAGGATATGACAGATGTTGGAACAGCACAAGCAACTTAAACAAAATGCATCAAGCACAAAGCTGGGGCTCAACCTTTCCTCCACTTAAAATGATTTGCAGTCTCTGAGGGGTCAGAATGTAGGGGCGATGGTTTTGCATGTAAGGGGAGGAAAGGGGGAGAAAGAGAAGACTGAGACAAGTGGGAAAAAATTGCCTCCAAATGATGAAGTGCCCAGCAGTGTCAGACGAGCGTGTGGAACTGGAAACATGCTGTTTGCCTTTCATGAAATTATTCGGAAATGAATCATAGCTAGGGCACAGGAGGCTTTGGAGATTCATTGAGCAAGCAGAGAACAGATAAACAGGCTTTACAGCCTGTGCATATGTAAAAATAAGGAGAAGCAAAATATTCAAAGGAGGCAAGGGGCTGATGTTTGGCAGCTCATTCCTTCCTCAGATATTTACCTACCTGTGGCATTGTTTTCAGATTTGCTGAGCACTCCTTGCTCTTGCTGATTTTACGTACTGTGCTCAGCATTTCTGAGAAGGGAGACAAATTGGAAGGGAAGTATTCAAGTCACGTACCAGAGGGTCTGATATACGTGGTAGGTATGTGCAGTGCTGATGCTTAGGTGACAGTGTTTCAGAACCAGTGCCTAGCATGCTGCTGCCAGATGATTAATTTAGCCTATACGTTCAGTGCGTTCTTGCAAGCAGCATCAGGCTGTTTTCTACATCATGAGTGAGCTATTGATTTGTTTCCTATGCTTCATGGAAATCTCTTCTACCCTCTGTTGCGGGTACGTATGTGAGGTCAGCTGTCATATTTTGTGCTCATCTTTTATTGTTTATCATTACAGCAGTGTTTATTTTAATGTGGGTAAAATGTAATCAGAAGCTCATGAAATGAAGTAGGTGGTAGCACCAGATAGATATAAGGAGTATGTGCACTGTGCATGTGTTAACTTCTTCCGCAATACTATGAATGCAGCACCATCCTTACCCACCACACCTCTTCCTATTCAGGCATGGCCAAAAAACAACCAAGTGGGGCAAGAGGCTCTTTGCCAACGAGCTGGCTACACTTATGTAAGGAGAGCTTCAAACTAGATTTGGCGTGGGAAGGGGCTGGAGTTTTGTGCAACAGAGATGAGACAGGCTATTAGGCACTGATAAGGCTGCTACAATCTTGATTTTTAAAAACCACTGCTTTCCCAAACTTTGTACACCCCCATATTCTAATGGGCTTTCTTTTCTACCAGTAGTAGAAAAGATTCCTTAATCCACAGCCCGTTCCCTTCTCAGATCCCTCCTGTAGATGTATTTCCTGTGAATGCCTCCAAGACATGAATCAAACTAAGGCATAGGATTTTTATAATATCGTAAGCTCCTGCCATGTTTTTCTCTATCTTTACTTTCAAGTGCATCCCAAGCAGGTGGCAGATTTCTGGTTTCATTTATTCCCAAAATGAACTCAAAACTCCAGCCCACGCCTTCCACTTAAACTATGTTGATCCCGGGTCTCCTCCTCAAGGACTGCTCAACCCGGACTCTGGATCCTTATATCAACAACAAATATCCCGCAAGGCTGAGCCAGCAAACCACACATCATGTTTCTTAGCAAGACCATCATTTGCTAACAGGCTGAGATTTTCAGGATAACGCTGCATTGTCACTTAATATATTATCGTACTGCTTTTATATTCCAGCCCACTCCTATGCAAGCTCTTTGGGGGTAGGATTGCTCTCACTTTGCATCATGTGTAATGCAAAACACACTATTGCCTTTGCAGAGAAAAGCAAGCAAATACCTAAGCAAAACACAGGTTTTTCTGCTTTATCTTTTGCATGCTCTAGACCCTCCCTTGTTCAATGACACATACCCAAAATTCAGGACACAGGATATTCAGTGCTGAACTTTACAGGAATATGTGGATTTAATACTTTAGGCTCATCTCTTTCTACATTGACCATTTTAATACCCTTCATCTAGCTCTGCTCAAACATCCCATTGGGGTGTCCTTTCTCGGCAGCATGATGCTTTGCAAAATGTAGCCCTTTGTGTGTAAAATTTGGGTGTCTAAACGGAGCTGGTTACGTGCCCTCTTCTGTAGTTCATGAAGACATGAAAGCACTGCTAAAAGAGGATTAATTGATTAACCTTATTTACCTGTGGCAACAATGTGTCTATTATCTCCCTCCATTGATTTGAAGGGTAGCCACAAAATTTAGTTTAGACTAGATGCCTAATTCTCAGTGGCTAAAGTACCTGAGACTAATTCCACTCTTTCTTAAGTAGTTTAATACTTCATTTTGTACGTGTCTCCTGGGATGGCAAGCCACAGTAGTTAGCAAATTGAAGGCCAAGAACTGGAGATAGCAATAGGAAAAAGAGAGAACTCAGCTAAATTTTCATAATCGTAATTCCCCCAGGAGGAACTAATTTTGATTGAATCTGGAGTCTGGGGACTCCAGGTGTTTGGGACTGGGTTTTTTTGTGGCTTGTTTTTTTTTTATTTCCTTCCAAAAGATTTTGCCCATCCCTAGAAATCTCATATAAATTAGAAATGTTGCAAGTTTTCTGCTGTGACTGCTTCCTTGGCTAGATACGACTGGAGTAACAAGCAGCATAACAAGTACATGATGGCATATGGAAACAGCAGTACACAAATATACTCTGTGCAAAAGAATCCAAATCACAGTCTTGGGCATTCATTGGCTTAGCTAGGTTTGGCAAGCAGAATAGGGATTTATAAAAATAAGGTTGTGCCTTTCAATGCTTTTCAGCTGATTTTATGCTAAAAGAAACCTGAGGATCAGAGCAATGAGACACGCAAGGCTAAAGTCTCTGAAATCCCTGCAGGCCTTATTATGTGTATAAGGAGACAGACAGCACATATTTCAGGGCTGGGGAAGCTATTGCACTTGATTTAGGGGTAATTAAAGTGTGTGAGTGACAGTGGAGATGACATGTGATGCGTCAGACACCTTTTCTCCATTTCGCTTCCTGCTTGGCAAACTCATCTGCATGCTGAATGAAGGATAATGTCTCATAGCCTTCTGCCTCTGCCCTCATAGGCTTTCTGTTCCGCTTTCCCCGTTCCTCCTCACAGCTCTCCTCTACTCTGGGATTTCAGAGAGAATATCTGGGTTTTCCTAGTAACTACATCCTTACTCCTTTCATAGCTAAGTCAACAACAAAATGTTTCCTCCTACTGATAGTTGTTGGTCGTGGTCTAGAGCGAAAAAATTACCAGTCTAATGGGCCATCGAGAAGAAAATAGCCCCTGCACTGAAACATTTTTGTTAGCTGCTGTCTACCACTCTAGTGCAAATGAATGCAGAAGGGAAGGGATGCTGTACTCATCGGTATTTTTAATGTGCCCATGGCTCATTTTGATTCCAATAAGTCAACCAAAGCCAATGTGAGAGTGAGGATTCATTGTGAATATTGAATTCTGGAAGTGAATGAGTCTGTAGTGATGCCCGCAGTACTTGTAATGCACAGACTGGATCTGATGGATGTGTGACAAACAGGCACAGGAAGGCACAAGAAGGGCTTCTCTTGCATTAACACAAGCAGTTCCTTCCATGCTGCTGGACACTGGTCCCAGGTGTTGACAAGACGCTTATCTAAGCCTCATTTCTAAAAGATCTGTCTTGGGTATCTTGTAAGGGGGTTGAAGGCCATCCATGATTGCAAATAGTTGTATTTACATTAAAGTAGAGACACAGAGAATGCACACAGAGTTGATAATTGTTCACATTATTCCATCTGCCTAATGGCAGAACAAAATTACTGGCAGACTTGAGTTCACTGCAAGTGAAAACAAAAAGCCTAAGGCACTCACAGAGCCATTAAAGAGAAGGAAATGTTTGGGCTTTGACCTGTGATGGTCATTTGCCTCCTTTGACTGCACCTCTAAGTTGAGCTGAATCCAACCAAAGGTAATCATGGACTCGATGGCATGTCTCCGTAGGCAGCAGGTTACCAAAGGGAGAGAGGGCAGCAGTTAACGTACCTTAAAAAGGCAGAATTTCTTTCACTGGCTCCTGATTAAAAAGGATGTGAGCCACAGAGCTATGGGGGAGAACTGCGGGTGATGCCAGCCTTTGGGGGTTTTCCTTCTGTGAGTCATGACAGCCTTTGGGGGTTTTCACCCCTTTGATTTAGAAAGGGAGGATTCAAGTTGTGGAAAAGATACCATTTAGATCTGAGTGTTTATGAGTGAACAATGTTGCTGAACTAACTGATAAATAAATGGTGATTCTGGAGTAAGAGTCTGCAGGGAAAGAACAATCCAATCCTTCCTCTGATAAATGTCACTCCAGTAGTATTGCTTTTGTCTCCTATTTCTGGAAGTAGAACTGCGGTTTGTAGGTTAAAGAAAGGTTTGGAAGGAAATTGAGAGTCACAGAGCTGGGACTTTGACGTGACAGGTCACACCAGATCAGGTTGACTACTGTCACATCAGAAAATCAAGCTTAAGATGCCTGTTCTGTTCTTTTTCACTATTACCTCGTATAAGGACCTTCCTGAGACCAGTTGTTCAGGGAGAAAATAGAAAATGTCTGAAGAAGGATAGGGAGGGAGGGAAGGAGTGAATACAGCCTATAACACAGCACTCGTGGTGAAATTGCCAGTAGCTGTATAGATTTTTTTAACTGCTTTTGGATAATAAGGATTTCTTTATTATTATATATATATGTACATATGGACATATAGATATTAATACATAAAAATACATATATATATATATACACATATGCACTTCTGGGCACCCCACATGTGTACATATGGATTCTCTCCTTTGCTGTGTGTCTTTTGAAGCAACACGTCTAGCACATTGCCAGTCTCTCCTCCGTCAGATACCCTTGTCCTCCCGGCAGTGATTTCCCATGATAAAGGCTTCATGGCTCACCTCCCTCGAGTAACAGAAGTGTAGCGAGGGCCTGGTCTGAGGTATTTAACAGAGGGCTCAATACTTCTGGTGGAAGGAGGGCTGCTCATACGAAGCTGTAATGACTAGCTGTCAGGGAGATGCATGGTGTCCTTTCAGCAACTGAACACAAACAGATGAGGGTGACGGTGGTATTTCTCCAGTCCCTTAATTAGAGCTATGTGATAGCAGAGGCACAAATGGAGATGTTTTCCATCATCTCTGGTGAGGAGGGAGGTAAGGCAGAGAAGCTGGTTTGCTTTTGTTAGCCCCAGGCATCCTTTGCACTGTGGTACGTGTTCAGCTCCTCGTTTTTATCACTCTCCCTTTAGCTGTTTGTTTCTTCTTTTGTAGTTCTCCCTGCATTCCTTTGTCTTCCTTACCACCTTCAGATTCCTAAAAGGAACTAGTTTCCATTTTAAATACTGGAACCTCCTGTTTTTCCACAACAGACTTCCCCAACCCAATTGTTCAGAACTGCAGTAAACTTTAAAGGCCGCCTGTAGGGTTGTTATGTACAGGTAGCTCAGTGCTGCAAATAAAGGAAACTGAGACACAGGTGGAGTTAGCGAATACTCCTAAAAAGCTGAAAACAGAGCTCAAGAATTGTATTCCCAGCTCTAGATTCTCACCTGTAGGTACTGTGTAGGTAAGCGAGCTCTTTTTCTCCATGTCACATACACAAATGCACAAGAACAAATGTGATGCAGTAAATGGAGATCGGGTGCTTCAGAAAATATACTTGTATCAAAGATGCTCTTCAGAAAGCAAGAAGGCTAGCTTTATTTCTAGCCCAAATGTGAAGAAATTTCAAAAAGGGGGAAATATGTACCTTTTCAAGTTCCTGTGAGAAGAAGAGAGACACCCACTTCATTCATATCTCTGCCCTTCACAACCTTTTCCTCAGATCTTGTTTATCACAGCATCAGCTGCATCTCTTTTCCCACACACGGCTTGGAAGCAGAAGCTCCTTTTAGCTGAGTGCACTGGGGGAGCATGGCGGGGGGAGTCTCAGACCTTCCCCCCCACACACACATCTCCTCTGGGAAGTCCAAGGAAATGTGAAGTCCCCTGTGCTAAATTCAGAGGTTTTGGCAGGTAGACAGCAACAACAGGAGGTGGAAACAGACAGCTGTGCAGGGGAGGAAATGGTGATATAAATACATGTTTAATTGCAGTTTAATTACAATTACTTACTAGGCAAAGTTTATTTAAATGCAGTGTAATTAGAGTGAGACCTTGATTTAATCACAGCCTTATCAGATGCGGTTACTACTATATTCCTTCGCTTCCTCCTCCCCCTCGTACGTTCCTGCTCCTGAACTTGCCCAGGGAAATTAAAAGCCAAGGCTTGAAGTAAGCAGAAGGTATCCATCTTGGAAAGTTTTTAGTTTCCTGAAAATTGAATTGCCAGGTGGCTACCAGCCCAGAATTTTCTCCCTGGAAACTGTGAAACCCCCATTCTGTCCTGGCAAGCCGTTATTCTTCCTTAGCAGCTAATGATAATGGATCCTCATTAGCTGGGAATGACTTATCATGAATATAATTCATCACTGATGGCAGACCTCATAACCCATCTGCTCACAATGAGTAAATTATATAGCCCAGTCAGACGAGATGGATTGTTCTTTCTGGTCTACCTTTGGAGTGTCTCCACATCCTGTTCCAATCAGTACGTACTTTGTCTTCGCTCCATGATCTAGGTGAACATGAGGAGAGACATTTGGGCAAAACCTCTTGAACAGTTGACCCTCGATCTCATCGTTCACCATTTTCCCTCTTCCACTGCGCTTCTTCCTTTGCTTCTTGCCATGAGCCTGGGCATGGCAGTAGCTTACTTGTTTAGGAGACAAGCACTAACATCAGACATCTCCTGTGGACCTATTGATACGTTCATGGCTTACTCCTGCGTGAAAACTTTCCCCACTCTAATTATCATAGCGCTTGGCTCTTTCATTGATGTTGCATGTTTAAAACTCTGTTAAGTAGTCCTAACCAGAATAGGAAAGGGGGAAGAATAGGTTGTTCTTCTGCCTTCCTATTTGAAGACCGCATTGTCTCTTCTCATATTCTCTAAAGGTTAGTCATAATGTGGCTGGCAGCCACTCCTGAGAGCACAGTTATTTCCATCCCTCACTATGAAGAAGCTGAGGCACAGACTAGTCACAGCTGGTAGTCTACATAGACATGGCAGACTGTGGTGGGATGGGAAATATGCACAGCAGTTTGCCAAAAACATATGGCAAACTGGTGTTCAGGTTGGGATAAGAGTCTCTAAAAGAGCAGGGTTTCAGATATTCCTTTTGGTCTGCTACTTCAGTATCTCGTCCTGTTGCCCGTACGTTGCTTTGAATTGAAACAAATTTGTGTGTTTCCTCTTGCCTCTGTGAAATACACATCACATCGTCTATCTACATACTGATATTATCCCAAACACTTCCTAGAGGAATCTTAAATTCCGAGGTGTACTGGGTATTTTGGTGCAGAAGAGTGGTGTCCAGTACACCACAGTGCCAGCCCTTAGCATGAAATTCGGATTTCTCCCACTGCCTCAGCTGACAGCCACCACTGAGGCCGAAATATTTTTCCTTCCGTTTAGGGATCTCCTGTCTGCTCTTGGACAATTCTGGAGAAGGTCTCCAGAGGTTCTTTACTCTCCGGGTGAAATCTGGTTCCCCTCTGAAGTCCATAAGCTGTTAGCAAATTTGCAGACTTCAGTGGAAATATCATTTGCTCCTTCCATGTCAATACCAGTTAATTCTTGTTGCCTTACTTTGCATCTGTCTCAGTCTTTTTTCCCCAGCAGCTCTAAACAAGGGAAAGAGTTAAATCTATCCATAAAACTGTAAAGCAGTTCATTAATTAATGCATATTTTATTCTGCCATTGAACCATACTGGCCCTGCCTGAAGGAAAAATTATGAACTGCTGGGGTCTTTGCTCAGGGAACCAAAATCAGAGACATGTAAGATATTCCCTCCCTCCTCCTCTGTCATAGCTGTCTCTGCGTTCTTTCTTTTTCTTTCTTTTTTTTTTTTCCCTCTTCTTCTTTCTTTCAGATGCTTCTGCCGTTTTAACAGCCTCTGATCATTTCCAGGTGACCTGACCGTCTTTTGTACTGCTCTTGTCACAATTCATCTGGATGAGAAAAAAGTAGGAAGAAAAAAAGCAAGAAGAGGTTTTAGTTTTCACTCTCCTTCCTCTCCTGGCTCTGAAAGCGTGCCCCTCTCCATCGCTTTCAGACTAGGGATTTTGGTGGGGAGGAGATCTCTCCCCATCAGAGGCTTTCTAAGAGCTGAGGGTCATGGAGTCCTTCGTACCCCTCTGAAGTGGGTAAATAGGCTGTGAAACCTATTTAACCTCTTGTGCTGGGCCTTGTGTTGCAGATCACAATGAATCACACAGAGTCAAATGGATTTTCCCCCCTCCTTTAATAGTTATTTGGTAGTGAATTTTTAATAGGGAGGGACTTTCACTTACCCTGAGAATGCCAAGTGGGCAAAAGAAAGGAAGGGACAAACTTAGAGGAATGGATGCAAAGCGTTGGGGGAGGGAAGAGAGGAAAGGTGGGAGAAGGAGAAAAAGGGAGTGGGAGAGGGAAAGAGGGAGGAGAACAGGGAGGCAATAGTCACTGCAGCATCTTTGTTTGAAGATGAGTTTCTCAGAAACCAGCAGCTTAGCCCAAATCCCGGCCCTTGCAGCAGAGAACAGTTCACGCTCAGCAGGGAAGCAAATAAGCTTGGGAGAGAGTCTTTGACCCAAAGGTACTTGTACCCTTCCAGAGTTCATTTCTCACATCTAGCTTTTTCCGCCGAAACAAATAAATTGATCGGTGATTTGTGAGCCCGATTTGGAAAAAAAAAAAAAAAAGAAACTATGGTTGCGGTCCAAAGTCCGTAATTATATTCTGGTGCTGTGTGTGACTGAGAGAAAGGGATAGAGAATCGCTATGGAGAGACAGATACCATTGACTAGATAAAGAGATGGTGTGGAGAGATACAGCAAGTGCTTCAGATAGGTGACAGGCCTTAGATGGAGTAGATATATAGTTAAAATTAAAGAGATGGATACTGTGAGTACACATGGGAAGATACCTTGGACAGGCATACTGTGTTGCAGGAAGAGGGACATTGATACATGGACAGACACTGTCTGGGAAAAATGGGTAAGGCAACAAGTAATACTGCAGCTAGGCACAGAAAGATTGATTCTGTTGATAAATAAATTCTATAAATAAATACTACAGAAAGATATTTCAGTAGCCTGCCATCTATGAATATTTGACACATAGATCTAAGAAACTGCGTAGCACCTCATCCAAAATAAACGTAACCAAGCAGCTACTAGATATGTGTGCGCTCATACTGTTTAAACATTTAAGAGATGTTAGCAGCTGCAACAAAACCAGCAATTTATCACCTGATTCAAAGCTCGTTTCACCCTGATGGACACATCATTGATGGCCTGGCAACAGCATGGCAGAAAAGGCCAGGCCAGCAGGTAGACAATTAAGTGCTGACGCAACTTTGGATAAGTAAATGGGAAAATACAGTGTTTGGCTTTCAGAATTGGAAATAGGCCACAATCTGGGTATGAACTTCTGCTCTTGTATCCAGGCTTACCAAAGGATGACACATTTCAAAATAATTTCTGCCGCTGTGTTGCACTGGCCCAGGCTGCTGTGCTAACCCCACAAGCCCCTGTAGCCCTCCATTCCCAGCTCTCCTCAGCTACCTTACTGACCTCAGTGCGCAGTCAAAAGTCTTGCTATTGTGTGTCCTGGCAGCAACACAGAACATCCTGCTCTCCCGTAATGGGCCTTAGGCAGGAGTTCTCCTCTACGTGCTCACCTACTCCTGCGCTCACTCCAGCGCCTGGCAGATGCTGCCCAAATTGAGAGCTTTTGCAGGGAGGCAGATGCTGTTGTGGTTCCTGTGGTCAGCAGTCCTGAGGAGTGAATGTACTTCTGTACTTCATGTCTTTCCACCCTCACTGTGTCCGTTCTGTCTCGCCTCAGACCTCTCCTGAGCCTTACACCCATTTCCTTGCTGTTGTCTAGGCTGAGGTTTTCGGTATTCCCACTGAATGAACTTCTGTACCAGCCACTGTTGTGTTCACCTCTGTAACCACCTTTCTACCCTCTGCCTTGGCAGGATCTCTCCTTTTGTTGACTGCTAGGCCCTGTGCCAGGGATGCTCACTGGGGGGCTGTCGGCCTCTACTTTGCACGTATTATCACAGTGCCCTCGAAGCAGACAAGACCCTTCTCGGGGCACTGGTAGGCATCCTCCAGGCTACTGCTGATGCTGCTCGTTCAGCACAGTCTGCCTGTGCTCTGAACCCTCTGAGAGTTTATGATGCTCCTCATAGTCAATCTGGCATATGCCAGAGTTGGTTTGTTCGGTTCATTTTCTCTGCGACCTGAGCATGCCCGGTGTGCAGGTCCACAGCAATGGAAAGACAAGCACATTAACCTCAGCTCTTCTTCTACAGCACCTCCTCCCCACTGCAGTTAATGCTTTAAAGCAGTCCTTACCACAAAGTGTTTGATTGCAATTCTTGCTGTCACAGGCATTATATTAGGTATGTGTTTTATAAATCGTTTGATCTAATGCACACTCATAAATTCTCACAGAAAGAACTCCACAAACTGTCTTTTAGCTTGCTATGGATGCTGCCTTTAAGGCCCAAAAGCTAGTTCATGGGGAGAAGAGGAGATTATATATGTTTTTAATGACTTCAAACACCAAACTAAATTTGAAATTAGCATTGAACTCTACCATCCATTTCCAGTAATGATGCTTAAAGTTATTGTGAGAGAATCAAGAGCTTTACATGGTAGGTGTCAATTGAGTCTTGTGCAGGAAGTTGTCCAAGGGCTCTTGGGTATGACATGCTGGGAAAGTGATTAAAACCCTGTCAGGTTAAGTGAGAATAGTATTTTTGGTTTTCCTCTCTCCCCTTCATTTCAGTCTTTCCTGGCAGCCAGTTTCTATCTCCAAGGATATATCTTGTAATAATAATTGCTCGTTATCAGTGGATATTTTCCAGTACAGCAAAGATATCTAAATCCAAAGTCTCCAACAGAGGAAATTGATAGGTCTGAGTTGAAGGAGCGTTAGGTTAATCCCTCTCAAAGGAGACCCTCTGTAAGAAGTGAAATGTTAGGCATTTCCTGACTATAGGGAGTAGCGTGGGAGAAGGGTATGCCAAGCTGCTGAGGGGGCAGACCTTGAAAGCAGCAAGGGAATAGACAGCTCAGGAAATTTTCTTCTTCCTCGATTGTCTCCCCACAGACTTCTCTTGCATTGGAAATGTCTGGAACAGCACGAGAAGGTGGAAGGAAGCATCTCCCTGAAGCTAGTGCTGTGTTCGGAGGAGATGCCTGGCTTTGCTCCTCCACCATCACAGATCTTTGGACGTATAATTTACCCATTTTGCTTAATGAATTCACTCTCAGCAGCTTAGGTTAATGTGACCCTGATTGTGTAAGTGCATTTAATTTTGGTCTTTTTTTGCCTAAACTCATAGGAGATGGTTACAGTAAATACGTGTGTGTCACAGAAAGGCAACCAGCAGGATCTGTGCCGTCTTTCACTGAGACCTGTTGCTAGGAGCATGGCTGAAAAAGGCTGCCTATGGGTTA
The DNA here is from genome assembly GCA_013398915.1 of Dromas ardeola. Classification (NCBI taxonomy): domain Eukaryota; kingdom Metazoa; phylum Chordata; class Aves; order Charadriiformes; family Dromadidae; genus Dromas; species Dromas ardeola. Next base: position 1,239,334 of record VYZM01020333.1, read on the forward strand.
CTCTGGATCGTGTTTGCAACCTCTTGTTCTGCCATTTCCCAAGCCCCGTGCTTTCCCAGAACGACACGAACAGGCACCACTCTCCCAGGAGGGCCTGCAGCTTCCACCATGCCTTGCCATGGTGCCCATCCGTGCAGTAAGGGTGTAAGGCTGATGTGAAAAGCACCACAGGCTCTCAGTGCTGTTGTAATTATGATTGAATGGTTGTCATTGCACAGCCATCCTTACTCACAAGAAAACCAAGAAATACTCTGAGGATTAAGAATGAGGGATTTAGGCCTTGCACCTTTGCCAAGTTTTGACACAGGGCATGTTTCTTATGTCTTGCATTCCTTAAAATTGTTCCACTGGCTGTTGGCTGAATTTGGAATTCTTCGTTTCCTGTTCTAAAAACAGCTAGATTTAAAGCAGCGTTGTTCCCTGCCTCAGAAATGGCTGCAAAATTAGCGGTGAATGATGCTGTTGAGGAGTTCAGCTGCTCAGCTGGGACACGCTGGTGCAGCTCCATGCACATCAGCAGAGCTTTTCCTGTGTAAATCATCAGACTGCTTCCCTTGCTCTCAGAAGGCAGCGGGGGGTGTTTCAGGCTGCAAAGCCTGTATGCAGAGTAAATGCATTGTTATTTAAAAGTGATTCATATTGTTGGGAATTCCAGAAAGGTACGCTGATTGGTGGGTAAGCAATGGAGTGTAACAGCCCTGAGAAAACTGCTGTGTAATAACAGCTTTGATTCCTTGCAGGATAAAACTGTATAATGTTGCCATCCTTCCTGTACCTTTCATGTGTACAGCACTTCATATACACTGAGTGTATTACTTTGTCATCTGGCCTGATATCTGGTCTGATACTCTCAGGCTTTGCTAGCCTGCTTTTGAGAAGTACGAAGTTTTCAAACAAAGTTTTAGGCTTAAGGTAACATCTAAATTATAGATTTCTGAAATCGCCTTGGCAGTGTTTCTTGATAGGCTGCTTTTTGAGGTAAGCTGATAACCCATCTTGCTTCAGAGATGCTTTTTTCCTCCATGATACTGAATTGCCTGTATCATGCACCATTAAATCTGACACAGTTTATCTGCAGGTTGGCTGTGCGGAAAAGGAGAAAGTCCACCATAAGCTTGGCAATCTCAGGCTACAGTCAGCGGCAGTCTGCCTTGGCTCTGCCATCCTATTATCTTCACCATCCCGAGATCCTGGGTTCTTCAGCAGCATACACTCTTTTTTTTTAAGGGGTTATGCGTTACTGACACTAGAAATGTTATTGTGGGGGTTCCCATGTAAAGCTGGTGCAGGAAAAAGGTCTGTAGAGAAAGCGATGCCATCATGACTTGATGGAGAAGAGGGAACAAGAAAAGAGATTCTATCATAGTGCCCAGCAGTCAGGAACCCTATATACATTCATGAATATAACCTTCCCAAATGTATTTCCTCTGTGAAGTGTGTATGTATGTTCTAGCACTTGGATTTGTGCTCTTTGTACTGGCAAATACAATTTTTGAGGGCTTTTTCAATGTCCTGGGGGACAACTCATGGGCCAGAACAACTCACAATCTGGTCTTTTCATGGTGTTTCAGTTCCTGGAAGACAGAACCCACCATGAGGAGAGCAGATGTCATTTTATTTTAGTGCAATAAGCAGCTTCCTGAAGCAAAGAGACAAAATGAGGAGCTAGGAAAACATAAATACAAAGGCAAATGCCAGGAAAAACAAGATTTCCTGACTTAATGAGGTTTTCAGGTCCAGTGGAACTAGCATGCACAAGTCCTCAGCCTTTGTTTCCTCGAGCTGGATGGCTGGCTTATTCTGCAGGACAGGCTAGCTGGACAGCTTAAAATCAGAGGCCAGACTGGGTACAGAAAATCTGACGGCTGGCGACAGTTTCTTTCCCATCTGAGTAATCTCCCCTTCACTTTTATGCCTTCAGTTGTTTTCACTACTGCAAGAAGTACAACGTTTCTCTTTGAAATATGACCTGGCAGCTAATCCTTGGTATTACTGAGCACCTCTTTCTCCTCCTGATGTCAGCAGGAGTCCTACATCCTCATCATTCCTCCTGCTAGACTCTACATTCCTGCCTGGCAGAATCATGAACACTCGCTTCTTTCCCTAATGGATCTGGAAACTTGCTATTTGCTTTGCTCAAGTCTTGGTTTGCTGAGAGGAACTTTTGGACCAGACTCACCAAGGTTATTAAGCACCTACTTTCTAACTGCTTTCAGTAGAGAGAAAGGCACTTATGCTGAAGAGGCAATTAAAGAGCTTTGCATCCTCATACAGAGTAGACAGATGGTGGAGGGCTTCAGACACACCCTGGCTCTGCCCCCATGCCAGAAGCTCACCATCCAGGCTGGAGCCTGCCGTGTCCATGTTCTTGGGGAACTGGGGCAAAGAGAGAAAAGCAGTTTGTCCAAAGTGGCTGTGAGCCCACTGAGTGGAGAACCCGTATCTTTCGAACACAAGCGTTTTAACCTCATGATTCAAGTTTCCCCTGATGCACAGTCTGCCATATCTTTTCAGTCCCTTAGTCTGCGCACGAGAACCGACCTTTTATCATTTTTGGTTGTAAATCTGAGGGTGACGTTCAATGCTCAGGGTGGTTCTCTATGAAGTGATTGTTTCACTGCTCGGCAAGCTGTGCTCTAATTTGCCCCATCCATCCAAATACATGTCTCATTTTGATTACATGAATATTTTTGTCAGTTTATGTTGCTACGGCTTTCGCTCAGAACACGCTTGCTTCTGTGATGCGTTAGTATTCTTTTAAGAATTTCAGTGGGAATTTATATATACATGTATAAATATACACAGACATATTCACATACAGAAAAAGTAAGAAAATGTAATTACAACTTTCAGGTAAAACACATAGAACATTTTGGCAGGCATTTGAAAATTGATTTTTAATAAGACATTCAGGAAATACTTATGTTAACAGCGATTTTAAAAATTACTCCCTGCTGGGAATTGATAGATGCTACGAGCTACAAATGGATTCGTTTGAAAACAGCATCTCGCTGTTATACAGGTGAAATATTATTAAATACCTACAACAGGAACACAGAAAAGTGTTCGGAGATCTATTGTACAGCAAACAGCAATGGCAACTTGTACACGCGCTTTAGTATCTTCTTTTTGCAAGGCGATGCTGTCTCTTTAGATCACAGCAAATGGTTGTTGGTTTTCCTCTTTCCTCTGTTTGCTGGGAGTCGTATGTTCCTGGCTGGTGGCTCTTTCTGGCACCAAGAATCCCTTTAAACCCTGTTTGAGTTCTGAAGTAGGAGGATGAAGGTGGTGCTTTGTGTTTGTCTCAGCCCTCCATGCCTAATATTCTACTTGTGTGATAAACTGCTAAAATTCATCCTTGCATTTCCTGACAGACAAATTTTAGAAGGCAGGGAAAGCATAATGAAATATTTGCTATTCTTCATGAAACATCTGGCGGGGCTTTGGCAAGATCAAGGAATTAGCAACGGTTGCCACTTATATGCTGTAGCTGACATTTTTTGTTGTCCTTAATGGAGTCCAAAGCATATGCAAATCAGCCGTGTAATGAGTGAGGTTAAGCAAGGTTTTGGATTTGGTTCCATATGGTATTAAAAACGTAATTGATCAGAATGTTTTGAAATATATTGAACATGGGTGTTCAGATTTGTTTTATCTGAATCTCATTATGTCTGAGAAAAGATTTAGGATGAGGGCAGAGGCTGAAGTTTTAACCTGGGTCTATTATCGGTTATCTATGATCACACATACTTCATCAGATGTTTTTGCTATAAACTCACTTCAATTTGCTTTAAAGGTAAGATAGATTTCTTTGACCTTACCTTCTCTGCCTTTTGTTCTTATGGGTACACATACACAGAGTCTCTCTCTCTTTCCTAATTATGATATCGACTAAACACTCTTGTTTTCCACAGGAAGGGATGAGAGAACACAAGTTATGTATTAGTCTCAGAACTTTTTACACTACAGGAAGTTACTCAGATCAGTTATGATGAACATCCTTGGAATGAGATGCGTAACTTTTGGGGGGGATTATTATTTTGCAGATTTGTGTTGGATTAATTTCAAGTAATCTGTGATAACATAGGACCTTGTAGAGATGAAGTTACTTTGGGAGGTGGCCGTGTTGACTGATGTCCATCAGCTGGAACCTCTTTAGGCTTCAGTGATTTTCCATCATGTTGGCCTTAAATTAATTGTTTCCAGTATGCTCCAGAAACTGTGTTCTGTGACCCTCAAGTTGAGATTTGCCTGAAGGCTTTCCTTAAAAGCAGAATTCAGCGGTAAACCAGCTGTTGAACCCCAACATGATGCCATACCCTCTCCCCTCTTTGGACACTCCAGAACCAGAATAATTCCTTTTACCAGAGCTCAATACTTTTAGCCCCGTCATTGTTTACCCATTCGAAGACAACGTGATTGTGAAAGAACAGAGAGCTATGCAGAATGGTTTCTAAAACACTCCTTCCTCACTTTAAGAAATACAAGAATGAGTCGTGTACATGTGGAATAGGAATATGTCCATGTTTCCCTACCAAGAATTCAAGATTTTAACTTTTGCCACACAGTCTGGCTTTTAGCTTCTAGTTTAGATGATAACACTTTATGTTTTAGGCAACCGTTTCTGCCTGCCTGTTGACCGTCGCAATATATCTCAAGTCCTACCCAGATGGTCTAAGTTCTCCTTCAGGTGACAGGCTGCTTTGTCAACAGTTGCCTGAAGACTAGAGTCAAAGAATTGGTTTGCCCTGGTTGGTAGCCAGCTCTTTCCCTGAGGTTGCTTCCACTTGAATGTGATAGCATCAAGGTTCAGTGATCATCTATTGTTATCTCTCAGCTGGCTGTAGGAGTATCTCCTGAGACCTACTATGTCTTGTAATGAAAATTGTGTTCGGAATACAGAGCAAACCATGTAATTTTGTGGATGTGTAGGTGTGTGGGTGTCTGAGTGTACGCGTACATATGTATCTGTGTATCTATTATTTATGGTATCTCTAAGGAAAGATAAATAAGGGATGGTGATCTACTTTGTGTGCTTGTAAAGACATATTTATATATTTACATATACACACACACATATACACATCTACCATAGATAGATTCTCTGAAACATCAGCGTGGTTATCAGCTAAAAATAGATTTTCACAATAAAAAGCTAGCAACCAAGAGGCTGCTTTCTCCTCCAAGGGGCATAGTGGTTGAAATTTAGTTGTTTACAGCAGTTATTAGTTCAGTCAGGTAGTTACATGTCTATCTGTCATCTGGTGTGCAAGCAAATACTTGCATGCATAGTTATCTGACCCAGAAAGTACCCTGTACATAAAACAGATATGTAACTAAAACACAGTCTAGACATGTCTTGGCCATCTGAAAACATTTTGCTTTCAAAACCCCAAATCCTTTAAGTCGCTCAGAGACAACTAGGGGATATATACATAAAGAACTTGGACTTTTGAAATTAAATATATAGAACCAATTACAAAACTTGGATGAAGTCAGTGGAATTATGTGAAACAGCACCAAGGGAAACAAAAACCTGGGAGAACCTGCATGCCTTTACATTATTTAGCCTCAGCAGTACAAATTTTCAGCATCTAAGCCAAAATCTTTCCACATTTCTTTCCCCCCTACAGTGCCAATGTCTCAATTACTGGAAGCACCCAAAAGCAATTACAAGGATTCCAATAATCTTCCTGTATTACTGTGGCTGGACTGCTAAGTATCATCAATAACGTGATTATCGTTTTGAGAAGAAATTGCTTGAGATAGAGACACTATGAGAAAAGCTCCCAAACACTCTCAAAATCATATTTTCAGCAACTCTTACATTATTCAGTGTCTTAATGAGTTCCGGTAGTCTTAGTAAATACCTTCCCATATAGGGGGACTTAACTGCCCTTATTTCCACAGGAAGCTTAAGCTGTAGAAATGTTATATGTTTTGGGAGAATTTCTTTTGATGCTTAAACTCAGAGTAAAATCCAAGCCACTGACCGTTCTACCTGGTGGATAGTTATTACCCCATCTATTTTATGTCATCCATCTTATATTTCCTGTGTTTATCTCACGTTTTTAATTAATGCAACAACATCGTAACAGACCAGATTTTAAACCACCTACTGTTAGTTGCTTCGTTGGAGCTGGCCATAAATTTCTGTTCAGTATAAGACTGCAATATCTAGCTAAAGGTAGCAAAACATAACAATGAGGTGTCTCACGGGTACTTGTTGGATAAGAACCTCTAATTGATTTCAACACCAAACATGGGTTGGGCTGCCTGCATGCTGGTCCAGGGCTGATGCCATGCGATACCGTTCCCTTAAATAAACACCAAGTCTTAGTGTAATATGGTTCTAAAAAGCAAGACCAGGACTGTGCTTTCTCAAGACACTCTAACTGAGACTTAGTCTCCCAACAGTGCCTGAATATATCATGTATCTTCTTATAAAGGTCTTCAGCTTGCTTAAAACTTGGGTTCGAGATCTTGAGCTCTGGTGTCCAGGAATTTGGCCCAAATCTCAAGAACATAGTGCTGTGCAGATATAGACAGTCAGGACTCAAGTTTTCTTCAGGGATGTCTCATGTTGCCAAGGCATTCACACAGAAGCCAGAGCTGGATGCCAGTTTTAGGGGAATGAAGTGTTCCCCACTTGTGCAGGGTTGCTGAAGGTGTGTGGTGTGACTGAAATTTAGCAGCCTGAGTAGTATGTCTGGGGAGGTATAGCCAGAGTTTACCATGCTTATGCCCATGCATCATCTTTAACTAACTTCTCACCATAGGTAAGGAGAAACTTTACTTAGTACCCTGATTTAGCTTTTCAGTGCTGATGGGGATGCAGCCGATTTGTTCGTGTCTGCCTTTCCAGGCAGCAGATTTATAGGGTCTTTAGCGTTTTGTCCAAGCCAGGCACTGCACTTTGTGGAAGAGTGCATCATCACAAACCAAAGTGAATATAAAAGTTCACAAATCTCTCCTAAAGTACACACAGGATGGTGCTTTCATGTGCTGAAATGTAAATGTACCAAAGAAAAAAAGGGACAAAACTAAAGAACTGTTGAAGGGTGAGAGAAGTAAAAGTAGCTATCTTTGGGGTCTGCACCGACTGTCATAGCTCCATTTTGTGGCTGACTTGTTGTTTGAATTAATGTGTTTTATTAATGCTTACAAGCCTACAGCTATAAGAATGCTAAAGATGCAGTCTTAGCCCTGCACTGATATATAGATTAGTTTTCCATTAGGAAGAAATTAATGATTGTTCATAAGACCGAATCCACAGCCTTTGGCTTCTCACCAGCTTTTCCATCCCGCAAGTAAAAAGACCAGCTCATGTGAATCGTATTGGTTAGCATTAGAAACATGCCTGGATTTGACCTGAGATATCTGGAATCCAGGAATGTCGTGTAATGTCAAGCTAGTACCTTTGAAATGGGAGGAAAATGCCTACTTGTCCTCTATACAAGCTCGTCTTTCACAGAAAGATCAAAGCTGTACCGATGACATGGTGTAATTCAATTAAATGCCGTTCATATTCATACAAGGCTTTTCAGTTTCCCAACTATGTGTAGTGAGAGGTCTGTACTCAGCGTTTCCTCTGCTCTTACGGCAGTCATCAGCCATCTTCTCACCCATAAGGAGAATGGAAACAGTCATTCCTGAGAAGATTAAGAGAGTTTCTGCTGGATGCAAATAAAATGCTGTCCAGGGCTAAATTGTTGCAAGCCTGAATGAACATTAGGGGACAGTATTGGCCAGGAGTCAGCCTGTTTCTTGCTCTTCATGCTCTCCCTTTATTTACAAGTTGTCTTCCCTTCTCTTTAAGTGATAAAGCCCCACTTGCTCCTTACTTATCTAACTGGTGCACCAGACATCCATTTTTAATCTGGCCAAATCAATTATAAATATTACAGCCTACAATTACCCTGGGAACTCCTGAAAAACTAATTAGTACGAGTCTTAGCAATGAATTACACCTTTCTTTTGGCTATTTGCAGCAGGGAGGGGAAAAAAAAAACCCACAACCTGCACTCAAAACAAGACCAAACATCTCTCAGCCACAGCAAACAGAATTTAAGGCAGCGTTTAATTATGTTCATATTGTTCGTGAAAGGATGGGCCATGGTGGGCTGAAAGCCAGGGCACCTGGCATTGCCGTGGGCTTAGCACGCATTTTCTCAGGAGGTGTAAGATGCCAAAGTCCTTTTCAAAGAGTCTTTGGAAAGGGAAATCTCATGGGAGCCTACAAAGTTCATATCATTATTGTTTACTGTGTAGCAATAGAGGAGGTGAATGCAATAGCTCTTCAAGCCGGAGCCATCTTGCATCAGTACATAGCTGATTCCCTCCCTTGGCGAGTTCAGGGACTAAATAAAGCCTTGTCTGGCTCTTCACAGGCAGGAGGAGAAGCCAGGCTGGTGGCTGGGGGGCTCCTGAATTGCAGAGATCAAATTGGAAAGTCCTTGCAAGATGTGCACCACACCTTGTAGCAAGTGAATCAAGACACAAAGGGCAGACTAAAGCCCTTCTTTGTTGGCATCTCGTTGCTGTAGTGTATTTCTTACAGGTGTAATTACCTAAAAGCATGATAATTGTTTCATTTATGTCCTAAAATACTACTTTATAAAGCTATTAAAGGCGGAATTGTACTCTGGGATAACTGCAAATGTATCTGCTTAAGATTCATTTTAGATTCATTACAAGACTTCAGAAGCAGTGTTCCTGTAAAATACTTGTAATAAAACATATGGATTCCTCAAAAGCAAAACTGTGCAAGACCACACACCCTTTTAGATTCGGTGACATATGTGGAATTTTAATGTCAAAAAAAAAGAAGGGCAAGGCAATCCCAATTCACTGCAGAGTGAGCAGCATATCTTTAAAAGCTGCAGGACACTTTACTTACCGGCATGTGTATAACTGTTCGTGCAATTGGTACAACTTTGTTGGAAAAGAATGAGTGATTTCCCTTCTGCGCAGGCAATAACTGTGGTCAGGAAACTTGCCGACTTCTCCAATTCCTGCTTGAGTGGAGAAAAAACACACCCTTATTTCAGGTGAATGCTGGAATTGCTGAGAACTTGGCCTGTTTGGGTCAGACAAATGTTTTTTTCTGCCTTCTCTTCTCACAAGAAGATGTCCGATATCTTGAAAAATTTCAAGAAAGACATTTCCTGCCTTATTTCAGTCTATGAATTGTGTCAGAGATGTGCTTGGCTCCTTATACACAGACATATCCCTGCATTGGGCAGCTTCCAAAGGATTGGGGCTTATCGTGATGGAGAGAAGGTTTAGGGAAAGGAGAAAATAGGGCTACAGACAGGGCGATTATGCAGCTACTGGGATGTTATTTTTCACTGCAGGGAGAAGATGAAGACGTGTTTGCTTGTTTGTTGATACATTCTTCACAGGGAATCATTGATGTGTCCATGACCAGTGGTGGTCCCCGGACTTAGCTTTTTCCTCCTTTTTGTGTGAAGCATTTAACCACTCCACTCGCTTCCTAGCTTCACTCTGGCAAGACCGCAGCAGATTTCACCAAGAGTGAGAGGAACAATATGAAAAAAAAGTAAATGCTCCATCTCCTTCTCTAACGCACTGCAACTGCGAGGCCTGTCAAGTGAAGGTCAAGCAGCAGCCCTGAACAACAGTCACAGATTCCCTAAAAGGGACAGTTGCCAGTGCCTGTTCTTTCCAGCAGAAAAAAATAAAACACATTCTGTTTTGAGCCAGTCGGTAGTATATACAGAGAGCGAGTGACCTGCCACACAAGCGAAATATGAGTGAAAAATCCCAAGCAACTACTTAGGACATCTCTCGTTTTTCTCCATGCCCTGGAAGTGTGTGCACAAGTGAAGCAGAATTATGTATGGAAGAGAGGTCGTCAGTCGTCCGCCTGTACGGCGTGTAGCTGTAGTTTATCCACCACAACGTTGACTGTCTTTTCTTACATGCAATTCAGCAGAAATCTGACTTGCAGGGTTTCTATCCAGCTGTGACCTAACAGGTAGTCTGACTTAGAAAGAGGAGTTTGCAGGAAACACCTGATAGAAGTGTTTTTCAGTCATACCAGAAAGCTCCAGTTGTGCTGGCATGTAAGGAGGGACTGGGCGCCCCTCTCGTTCTCCTCGTGTTAAATCAGCAAAAACACAGAATCATTCTACCAAAGCTTGCTTGCTTTCCAAAACCAAGCAAACAAATAAACACACCCACATACAAAAGGAGAACTAATTAAGATCAAGTCATATCTTAATAAATATGCAAATTAAAAATCAAAACAAAGAAATTCTATTTATCACATCATAAAGTTGCAAATTGCTGTTGTGGCTCCCATCGGTTGGAATAGATGAAGGCTACAAGGCTGTAGGTTTTGAATTAGTAGATCAACCAACATGCGTACATGTTTTATTGTGATAGCTGGGGGACTGTTGGCTGTAGATGTATTACCAGCCTTCCCTCCCCCTCTTCTGTGCTGCGTTCACGTTCAGTGGTATTCATAGACTATATTTGTCTTGGAGTTCTCTAATGTAATGTCATTGGTTTTCCTCATTGTTTACCTTCAGTAAGACAACATCATTATTCTTTGGTAAATCTGTTTCATGTCCCCTGGGGTTTTTCTCTTTTTGTTTTTGGTTTGGTTTTTTTTTTTTTTTTGGGGGGGGGGAGGGAGGGGGAATTCCTTTGCAGCTTTTAAAAATCAGATTAAAAAAAATAAACAAACAAACAAAAATAGCAAGAACCTGCCCCTAACAAAAAGAACCCCGCAATTCTTGGTTGGAAAAGGCAGACACACCTTCTGCAATGGTATGCACTAGTCTAGATGGCGGCATTTCTGCTCATTACCATGTTTCACCAGTTGCATTTGTGCCTAAAGGAGCTGGTCTGTGTGATCTGGAGAAGCAGCATGTAATGACTTTGGCAGCTTCGTTAGTGGGACTCTAGCTGGCTCCCCAGCATCTGTGTGCCGCCACCTCTCCTCTGTCAGAAGAACCTCTAACCTGCTGGTTTGAACTAGCCCATTTGTATTGCTTTGTTATGTATTTTAAATCTTCCCGCAGCAGAAAGTGAATTATTGGGGTGGAAGATTCCACATAGTAGCGAGATGTAGCTGGTCTGTAGAGTTTGGTAGTGTGCTAAAGAGCCTTTCAACTTTTAAGTCACTCGTGTGATTACAGCCTGCATTGGCGGTGAGAGGAGGTTGGTGCCATCTATTTGCTGTTTGGTAGCTCATTATGTGATTTGTGGCGGTGGCATCAATCCAGTGGATGTCAGTCCATATTGGAGAAACCACTACTAAAGTCAGTCCTAATTGGCTTGCTCGTTCACTGTCACAGCAAGGGAGCAAAGGGCAGGACAAACTAGGGAGAAAGGCTTCTTTCCTGACCTCTAACACGGGCTAAGCACATCCCCACTTGTGGGGGACCTCTCCCTGCAATACATCTGCCCAAGCATTGAATTGTCACAGTCTTGGTGTTTTGTGTACTATGTTTGTAGGCAACATGACAGCACCCATCTTGGGAGAGCCTTTGAAGTCCATTATAAAAGTCCCTTATAAAGGTTTTATGCATAAATACTTGCTTCATAAAGACTGTCCCTTCAGTCTTCCATGTAAGGAAATGGCAGATTTCTGTTTTTCATTCTCTGATAGTTGTCTTAGAATCATAGAATCATAGAATCCAACCCTATGAAGAGTTGGCAGGGACCTCTGGAGATCATCTAGTCCAACCCCCTGCCAGAGCAGGGTCACCCAGAGCAGGTTGCACAGGAACGCGTCCAGGCGGGTTTGGGATGTCTCCAGAGACGGAGACTCCACCACCTCTCTGGGCAGCCTGTGTCAGGGCTCTGCCACCCTTAAGGTAAAGAAGTTCCCTTCCATAGCAAAGTTATTTTGTGCTAGAAGTCATTTCCCTTTTTTTTTTTTCTTCAGAAATCCAGTCCTAACATCATTTAAGTTATCAAAAAATTCAGAAGGTCCTCTGTTATTGTGTTTCCCAGCTTTAAGTAATAATAGGAATGTTTTTTTTAAATTGCTGTCCTGTTAATACAAATGTTTAACCTGCAGTTCCTAGATTGCAAACTGAATTGTTCCATCTGTAAAATATCAGTGAGTTGAGTGGCAGCTCTGCCCTGTCCTGGTGGCATTGGCAGCACCTCCCAAACATTCAAGAGCAATATTGAAAGTAGATACGCTTTGGTTCTTTTTGATTGCAAAGCCGCAAGAGCAGAGCTTATAAATGAAAAATCTAGTTCCCCTGAGTTTAGTCAGCTTTGAGCATTATCGTAGGTACTTAGTATCATGGTAATTCATGCCATGAAAAAAACAAAAAAGAAGAAACCGAACCCACTGGTCAGGCTCAGAAGAGACCACTGCCTGTTGCTGTTTCTGCCTGGAGGACTGTCCTGGTTTGTTTGTTTTGTTTCATGTCACATACTCAATTTCAGTATGAGTTCTTCCTGACCTAGATTTCTGAGCAGACTGAAGTGGAGCCAGAAACTGTAAAAGTGCATAATTATTCTTTTATTTATTTTTAAGCTGTACAGCTCTATTAAGCTTTCAGAGAATCCTTTATACCCAGCCTTTGAAGTAAACTAAGCCAGAGATCAGCCAGAGAAGGAGAAGTGGGTTGACACTGCTTGTTCCTGCTTGCAGAGTAGTCTGTATACAGTTAAGATCTGGAGTCTCAAAGCTAGGAAAATCTTACGTCTTTTTTTGGAGTGCAGAAGAGGGAAGGGATCAATGCATCCAAAAGCAATACTTTACACCTTTGGTATGTTCTGAAACCTCAGATGCTGGCACTGCTGTGAAACAGCTGAGAGCTGGAAGATTATTCTGGGTACTGACATGTAAATGAGCAGACCACACATTAAAGCTGTGTACGCTCCATCTGCCAAGCCATTCATTCTTCCCAACTTGGGACAAATTAGAAAACTCTGGCCCAGTGGCGGAAGATTATTATTCCTTTCCCAGTCCCCCAAAGCAATACATTCCCCTGCTTTGAGTCGGATTGAAAACATTGACCTGGAGGTGAAAAACACAGTATCTGTCCCCCTGATTCATCCAGACTCTGACCCAGGCGGCTTTGAAACCACAGGCTTCTTTCTGGTCTCAAAAAATTACCTGGCTGCCCTCCTGGGCGAAGGGCCAAATGGGAACTAGGCAGCTAGGTAGGAGAAAGACCCTGTCCCCCAGAGCCATCTAGTATGGTGGTTACAATTCTGCCATAAATATTGCGTTGGGCTAACCCAATACAATATGTATTGAAAGTGGACACGTAAAAAAAGGCTATGACCATTCGTGTAAGTAAATGGCAGGAAGATAAGGTGGTGTAACCTACCCTTCTGAGCACCAGGCGACGTAGCTGTGACATCTGTTTAGAGCGTCTTCTCAGCCGTTCAGACTTGCCTCTGAATTTTCCCTGTCTTCAGGAAGTCATGCTCTCAAAGCGTTCTTGTGCTCCTTCCGAAACACAAGCACTCCTGGTATTTCTGCCCTCCTGGGAGCCAGTGTGCTTAAAGACCCGAGAGCCTCCGGTTTTTGTTTGCGCTGCCTCTTGTTAGCAGTGCTCTGAGCTTGCACAGAACAGGAGTAAAAGATGCCAAAGCACATCAACCACCTGGATTAATTAGGTCTTACACTAAATGTGGAACTGCAGCGAGGTGGATGATGATTAAACCAGCAGCCTTCTGGAAACTGAATACCTCCTCCTCCTCTACTACATTTCAGCTTCTCTAACCTTGTAAGTGCCTCAAGGCAAGAATGGTGTTGTCTGTGTATAAAGCACTCGGTTTCTGTATAAGCAATAGCAATAATGGTGATAACAATAATCGTTTCTCCTGTGAGGTAGGGAAGTATCACTCTTCATTTTACAGATGGTGAAACAGACACAAAGATGTACAGGATCTTGCGCAGTGCCATCTCATGCCTTATTAGCAGAGACAGAGCTGAACCCAGGAAACACACTTCCCTGTTACTTACGCGTGCCCCTAGAGAACATACCATCCTTTGATGACGACCAGTCTCTCTTCTGATTTTTCTGCAGAAGCTGCAGCAACAGCAGCCTGGAAACTGATGATGAACCTCCTTGTGCGGAAGAAATCGATTATAATACTGACAGTTGCTCTGATGATGAAGGGAACTTCTCGGAGCTAGACCAAGAGATCCAGGAGTGCCTCTCATGGGTGGAAGGAGAGACAGAAGATGAGGGGCTGACCACGGGACAGACATGCAGCTCCAAGGCTCTCAGGGGGCTCTACATTTCCAGCCAACCAGCACCCAACAGCACGGCTCTCCCTCTGCGTTCGACAGCGCTTGGGGTGTACAGTGGGTTCGAGAGCAGCCCTGCGTGAACAAGGCTTTGACTTGCAGAGCAGTGAGCAGATGGGTTACTGCTCGTGTTTGCCTGTTTGCCAGCTTCAGCATCCTTCCCAGATGTGTTGCTCCAGTTCCAAATAGAAAGTTGGCTGTATGTTTGTGTAATTTGTATACATATACATATTGAGAATGACCCCTTATGCTCTGTACGCAAGGCCCAGATGGTACTATGTGAGAACATCATCCATTCCTAAACATAATCCCCAGTTTCACAGCTGCCTCTAGTGTGTGGTTTCCTGCATATTGACCTAAGGAATGGTCTTCTGAGGCCAAGGAACCAGAGATGACTCTCGTTTTCCTACTTTAGGCTCTTGTCGCGGGAAGCAGCCTTTGCCTGGAAGAGTGGCAGACACTGACGCCTTTGGTCAGAGCTCTCCATTGCTATTCATTTCTCTTGAGCTGCGAAGCATGGATCTGATTTCTGTCTGATCAGAATTTTTACTGTGTGTTCAACAGGTTGGGTCAGGCTGTGCGTGCTTCAGAGCTGGTCATATCTCAGCCACAGTGTGGGAAATCCAATGTGCCATAATAAGGAAAGCACCGGTGACAGTACAGAGCGGACCTCTGGAAACCTGGGCTTAATTCACCTCTTTGCTGCACTGAAACAAACCAGTCTGGCGTAATCTCAGTTGAGTCACTTCATGCTTGAGCTGATGGGCCCAAGTGTAGAATTTGTTTCACAGATGCTGTAAAATTATATTTTCTCTGTGTGACATCCTTCCAGCTAAGAGAATACAGATACAACAGTTCATCCTGGGGAACTAGAGCTACTATTTTAAGCTGTTGAGAGTGAGAGGGATTTGGGGCATTTTAAGGAGAAAAACATGTTCCATTGAGGTAGACAGGGGTCCCCCAATATTCTGTTAATAGATTAGTGATGGTGGCGATATACAAGAGTGAATTCAGTCCTGTGACTGATTATTTGTTAGTTTTATTATAACACCACTAAGGAAACCTAGTTCATGGAACAGGACCCCATTGTGCCAGACAGTAATATAGTAGAAGACATTACTTGGTAGGTTATATGTAGGACATGTTCCACCAATGACTCCCATATCGGAGTCAGAACAGCTTCTCCTTTGATCCCCAAATGGAAAAAAATTAGATTTCTCCTAAAATTGCCTGCAAACAGAGATCCCCATTCCTGAGAATCCAAAACAGACTGAGAACCCATGAGTGTGCCCGACATCCCTAAAGCATGAAACCCACATCACCGCATCTCACACCTCGTATTGCCTGAAATTCTCATCTGTCTTAGACTCTACCGCTGCAAATGGGGAGTTGCCCTGAACCCAAATGGAACTAATTGCACGATGCAAGAGGCTCCCAACTCTGTCACTACTTTAGAGGCTCAAGGAGAAGTATGAACGTATAGTGTGTTGTAGCATTACAGCCTATAAGGCCTCCATTGGCAGTGATGATTATTATTAGTATTGATGCGTGACTAAAAGCACCATGTCATCCTCTCATCTTTATGCTGTTTGTGGAGAGAATTCCTGGTGCAGAACGAGGTTTTCTCTGTTGCATTTCTGAACACCTTTCCCCAGACTACCCAGACATATTTTCCAGCAGGAGCTTGCTCTTTGGAGAAACAGCTTCTTCCTGTCCTGCTGGGTTTTCGGTATCCAGGTGTTTTAAAGTCTTCACCAGCTTATAAAGAGTCCCCTGTGGCTTCAGCTCTCTCTTTATGGCGCTGCTCAAAAGCAGGCAGCTTGGGTCCTTAGAAGCTGAGCTTCTTAGGCCAGACTAATTCATTAGGTATGGTGTGTGTTCTCTGTACAGATGTCGTGTTCTGCTTGCTTTAGTGTGCGGCTTGTTGCACACAATACTGAATTTTCGTAAAAGGTTGGCTCACAGGAATGGACACAAAAGAGGTAAAGCAGGTCTTCCCATTATAATAGTTTGTATAATATTGCTTCAAAGCTTATTAATAAAAAATGATATATGGGCATAGTTAAGTTCAAAATCCAACATTCGTATGCGTGACAAAAAGTTCACACTGTGCTAGGTCCAGACTGCAGGATACGCAGGCCATGCTGTGAGATCTTCAGCGTTCAGCACATCCGCAGGACACAGGGCAAAAGTGCCCTCGTGCGTATATGTGTCTGTAGATGTACATGTAGACATCCAGAGTTGCTTTTCTCTCGCATGCTGCGTTCTGTACCAACGCCCTGCCACAACAATAACTGAACGATGCTTACCGAGGCTTGCCAATGGTACACCTACTGCAAAGGAAAGAAAATTATCTTATTAAATCAGCATTTTTCTTAATGAGACACCAATATTTTGGCTATAAATACTATAGGCCAGTCTCAGCCTTCTAGCTGTTTCATTCTGAATTTCTTAAGCTAAGCAGAATTCAGTGGGAAGACTCTGCCCTACTTGTGATTCATTGGATCAATTGACTGCGGAAGAGTTGTCCTAACATACTAAAAGCGGAGATGTAGCTTCTATGCATGTTTGGAGCCAAGTGTATATAAGCAGTACCGCTGTTTCATAGATCCCTGTGCTAGGAGCTGCAGGAGGTGGAGAGATGGCAAAGGCCCTAAGGGTGTTTCCAGTGTCTGGGATCCAAGTGCAGCAGCCGAGCTGGGTGCAGTGTCCATGCACATCAACCACACCTGCATAAATGCTGCTGTGCAATATGAAAAGCCCGGCCAAGTCTTCTTCCGGGCAGCTTCCCATGTTTGTGCCAAATAACTTGTCAACAAGTGGTGAGGATGCTGCAGAAGTCAATGACCAGGCGAACCCCCCAGCCTCAAGGGTGCTCAGCCTGCTGCTGAGAAGGTGGGAGCAGGGGAAGGACAGCGAGAGGGTTGGGTGACCGACCAGTCGGGAATAGCACCTGGAAACCTCCAGCAGAAGCAGTTTTGTGGGCTGCTTCTTTTCTTCCAGGAACTTCTACAGGGAGCAGATGCTCTTCTTCTTTTGACAGACCTCTAGAGGTCAGGAGAGGGCCTCCATTGTGCACTGCTCTCTCCATGCTATTAAAATTCTCCCTGAGTCATGGTAATTAAGCAGAACTAGGCTCTGCACAGAGGAACGGAAGTGCATTGACTTTAATAAAACAGAGTGTAAAACAACTTTAGATTAACTCCAGCCTTGTTTATTCTTGCACACTTGTAATTCTGGTTTGGTGTTTCCCCAGTGAATGGAGCCGTTGTCCCCTGCGCTGAGGCATGTCACCTCACTTCAGCCTGCTAAGTGCTGAGCAGTGAGGCCAGTGCCTTTTCTTGCTGTCGCTAGCTAATCCCAAAGAATTTGGAAACAGCCGATGGAAAACGGGAGGGAGGAGAGGGTAGTTGCCACTGCCATTCCTCAAGAGTCAGCAAGGCTGTCAGGTTGAGACGCAAGCCAAATATTTCCATCACGGCCAGAAGAGACGGTGTCCTAGAGGCACTCGGCACTCGCGTAGTCCCCACTGCTAAAGCGGTTTTGGGCTCCTGCCAGGCACATTAACTTTTTTTACTGATGCCTTTTGTCTCACTGACTCTCTTAGCGGCTGTGAATAGCTCCGCTCTCCTTCCTCCTCCCCCATGGCTTACATGACATGGGTAGAAGATGCAGCGCCGGGCAGCGCTCACACTGCACCCTCTGTCTCGGCCTCTCGCCGCCTCTCAGACCCGCCTGGCCACAGTCGCCCTTTCCTACCTGAGACCATCCTAAGGGTGCCTTGCCAGTGTCTAGTGAAATACATGTGTGCGTAAACCTCTGGGCTAAAAATAAATAATTAAACAATAAAAATAAAAAGAATCAAGTCAGCAAACTAAAGGAAGAACAAAATCTAATTAGTTTTATCTGCTGTTTGTTATGAGGCTGTCAGAGTGCTCTATCCCCTGGTTTTACAGCACTCTGGAAAATAACAGTGATAATAATAATAAACAACCGTGCACTGGGTTGTTTTTGAAGCAAGTGGGAAGCAGATTAAGGAGGGGAAAAGAGAGCGTCCTCTCTCCTCGGCTGCTTTTCTCCTCCTGCCAAAAGGCAGAGGTGCAGGTGATAGCGCTGTCTCCTGCCTCATCTGTCCTTGGCCAAGATCCACTGCCCCTCTCCGTCGCTTAGAGACACAAAGCGTGAGTGGGCAACTGTTTGGCAGCCAATTCAGGACCCTCAGGTTGTATTTCTTGCTCTGCCGCAGATCTCTTATGTGCTCTTGACCAAGCTGTTCATCCTTAGCTCCCAGCCTCAGTTCTGGTGTGAGGTATAAACAAGGCTCTGATTCCTCACGACAAATACAGTAAGGTATGCGTGAAAGTAGATGTGTGTTTTGGGGGGAAGAGGGGAAGAAACAGGGATGTAAAATTACCCGGGTGTTTGCTTTATACTGATTTCAGCTGTTGCCAGTTGAGAAGGCAGCTGGAATTATTCTGTGCAGGAGTGTGGTGGTAGTTGCCATCACTGCTTTCCACCTCAATGATGTGCAGTGATGGTGATGGTTCGTTAGGCCATCCCTCTTTAAGCTGTGCTGGATAATTTTAAAAGTCTGTCCTTGCAGGTAGTTATCCGCCTATCCTGTCCCATGGCCTGGTCATTGCAGGGTGGAAATTTTTACACCTGTTTTAGGGAGAGCAGGATTTAACCCTGTGTTTGAAAACTCTTGTCTGGTTTTCCAGGCAGAGGGCTGGACACAAGGCTCCAGCTGGAGATAATATGCAAAAGCTTGGAGAACTAAAAACTCTATACATGTAATTGCACTGTGGAAAGATGAGGGAGAAGGCTAAAGAAAGAAGAAATAAATCACAGGAGAGGAAGGAGAGGACTCAGTGCAGGGAGAGGGATGAAGAGAGCAGATGGGAATAGGAGTAGGGGGCACATGGGGGAGACACAGGCAGAGAAATGGGAGAATTGTTCCTATTCGTGCATCCTCTTCCGTCCCCAGATAATGTGTCAGTATTAACACTATCAAGAAACAACCCTCTCTACTGTAGAATAAATCTGCCACTGTATTCCCCACTCCATAAGCGGCAGCCAAGTCTGTATCCTCAGCGCGGCATTGTGTGCTCAGCGCTGCGTTTTGTGAGTGCTTTTCGTGGTGGTTAAGCCTGTATCATTTCTGGCCTTAGGTTTCCTCTCCAAGGACTGACATTCTCAGACAGGTTCTGGAAGATCCATGACGTATTATTGCTGATGTAGCAGTTTCAGGCTACTTTTCTTATCTTTTCTTTGCTCTGCTGCTTTTTATTTCACTTTAAAAAAGTGGGAGAGAAATGAAGGAGGTGAACAGGAGGGAGTGAGAAGGAGAAGGCAGAAAGAAGTGCCCTGCTATCAGTCGAGGAATATCTCCAACAAGACGGTGAGGCAGCTATTTTGGCATCAGGGCCTCTTTTAGCCTTTGATTAAGCTGCTTGTAGCTCATGCAAGGACCAGCAAGAGGAGAAGACAAATCTACCACTGAAACCAATCATCCATTGCATGCCCTGGCAATAACTCCAGCCCCAGTAAAATACCGTAGCCTTTGGCTAACTGGGCTCTGGGCACCAAGGGCTGGCTCCTCACCAGCTGGTGTAATTGCAATCACAACTGTGTTTCTTGCCCCATCGTTCCTAATCGCCTGACTGAAGGGTTTTTCCTGAATGGTTTCCAGCGTTACGCTCTGGCAGCTGATGCACGGATCTGCAAGAGTTTCCTGCCTTTGCCTCAGCATTTCCATAAAAAGTTATTTAGCTTTTCTGTGTTTGTTTCCCCATGTATGAAGTGGGGTTATTAATATTTATTTTCAGTGAAAGGGGTCACAACGAGGCTTAAATCACGAGTATTTCCAACACAATTTGATATCCTTAGAGAAGGCAAATAGGAGGGATTAATTGCTGCTTCCATCATGTATCTGCCATCGCGGAAATAAAAATACTGCCCACCACCGTGATCATTGCTAACTCCTTTCCAGGGGCAGTTGTGTTTCCTTTGGTCTCTGTGGAAGGTGGCACGGCTGGGCCAGGCAAATCCTCGAGCTGAAAGCATGGACAGTGTCGACAAAAAAAGCTTTGGATTTTTTGACAGCAGCGTGGTCTTCCAAGAAGCAGGCAGCGTGCTGGTTAGTGAGTTGGGAAAACGGGAAATTTAATAGAGGTGAAAATGAGACACTTGGGAGAACAATGGAGCAGTCTGGTAAACATCTGAAATGCCTCTGCCCAAGTGCTAGGAGTGTAAGGGCTGAACAGGAAGAATATAAAGCCTTAGTACATATACCCAGCTATGAGTTAATCATCTTCCCAGACACATGGAAAAGAGAAAGTAGGAACAGCAGAAGAAGGATTAATTGGCTGTGAAACATCAGGGAATTGGTAGGTTGGGTCAAGGAAAGAGGAATACACACCAGCAAGCACTGATTTAGAGATTAGAGCAGAGGTACAGTGATAAGGTCTCCTAAGGCAGGGAGAATAGAAGAAAAGGGAAACGCCAAAGGTGTGTGAGGACCTCAACAATGCCTTGAAATGAGAAATTAATAGTTTAAAAAAGTTGAAGCAGCAGCAGATAACTAAGAATGAGACCAGAATGATACCAAAGCATGTGTGGATGAAATCGGAAAGGTCCTGGCACGGAATGAGTTAGAGGTGGCTAGGAACATACAAGGGAAAAAAAAGAAATCCTATAAATATGCTAGAAGGAATGAAAGTGTGCAGTATGTGCCACAGAAGGGGAGCACATGCAGAGGGTTGGAATCGTCGTTGCCTTTTTAATTCTGCTTATCACCAAAACAGTTGCTACTAGATCTATATAACAGAAGTTACACTGATTTGGGAATGGGAGTAGGCCAGAACAAAGGGGTGTAAATTAAAGAATCCTTACATTGAGTAAGTGAATTCAAACTGTTGGACCTGAGGGAATTCCCCTGCAGGTTGTCCAAGGAAAGCAGTCTGTGAATAGTTAGGAATGGACTTCAAGGACTTCTCCGATATCGAGAGGGTTCTGCAGACTAAAGACGGGCAAATACGGTATTTATTTGTGAAGATGGAAAAAGGAAGAACCAGGAAATTTAAATCAGGCAGCTAAGCTGAGTGACTACAGAGAAAGCTCAACAAATTACGAAACAAACAATTCATTAGCAGCTATAGGATAAGAAGGTGGTAACAGACAAATCAACATGGATTTGTCAAGCTGATCTAATTTCCTTCTTTTATTGGCTAATTGGCTTAGAGGATAAGGCAGAAGTAACATATGCCTTTGCTTTAGGAAAGCTTTCAATACTTTTTGACATTACATTTTCATAAGGAACTAAAGAAATATAGTTTATATGAAATCATTGTAAGGTAGTTGCACGCTAGCTGAGAAATTACTCCTGAAGGCCAGCTTTCATCTCCACGAATGTTAGCCTTCTGGACATTAGGCATCTAGTCTAAATCATTCTGTACCGAGAGAGCAAATGTAGAGAGACAGACACCTCCAGAGGGTTTACATCACCATCTAAAATATATGGAAAGGATCCTTTGCTGAGATACTTCCTTGCCTCATTAACTTTTGAGTGAAGCTAAACAACCAGCTCAGGCAGGACACCTGCCTTTAAACCCACCCCAAGAAGGTATCCCACACACGTACCTCTAGGGCATTGTTTTGCTTAAACAACTGTGACGATACCATGAAGAATCCATTTATTTTTTCGGAAAAGCTCAAAGTTGAAACTCATCTCCCTGTTCGCACACCTCTATTTAATGTCAAGACACCTGCCAGCCTCACCTCCAGCCTCCCCCGTGTAGACCTCCCCCCATCCAGCTCTGTAACCCCATCCTTTGCTCTGCCAGCCTCCCTCCTCCACAGCCGAATACAGGAACTACTGGCGATCTGGGGGGCTACATCCCAGATGAAACCGGGATCAGAGCACACACTCTCGCTGGTGGCTGGTGCCCAGGTAGATGCCAAGATCCCCGGAGCAGGGAGGGCACACTGAAGCCGCTATGCCAGATGGCCTGACTGCTCTGGGTTGTAAGAGCTGCTTTGTACTTTTTAGCTTTACTGATGCGGAGAGAACATTTTGAACTGTCTAAGCCTTATAACCTTGTATCATTGGCACACGAACAGCAGCAGCACACTGTTGAACATAATAAAAAGAGGGAAAGAGCTGTGGAATTAAATAAGAATTTAAATCTTAGGGTTCACAGCTCAGAGCAAGAGGCTTTAGCTGTGTTATTTCCAGGAATTGGTTGAGTCATGTTTGAGAATAATGGATAAGATTAATTCCTTCGTGACTACTGCTGAATAAATTATTGGCCAATAATTTTATATATGTTTTGACCAGTTCTAGCTGCTTTTTCTAACGCGTATGATGTGGGAACGTTAGCTGTATTCTGGGTGTATGTCCCGGGTGTGCAGCTCCAGTCCTTGGCATCTAGCAGTGAATTTATTCCCCAAAGACAATTTTCAACGAGATTTACCCCAGAGCAACTGAATGCAGGATTTGATCTGTCATATTCAGAATGATTCATTTTTCACCTCATCAAGTAGGAAGAGAGGAGATAGAAAGTGAGAGGGAAAGTTATTTCACTCTTCACAACAAACCCTTGTCTTCAAAGTCTGAGCTGCCACAGAGCGGTAAGCGGCGGCCCACCGAGGGCCACGACAAATGTTGCTTGGCAACTCCACGCCATTGCTGGGAAGCGCTCGGCAGGCTGAGCATCGCAGAGGGACCAAGACGGAGAGTGAGACAGTGGCACACCAGGATGCTTGCTCTTGTCTGGCCCTGTTAGAAATGACACTGCTCATGCCCCAGTAATTGTTGTAGACACCAGACAATAAAGTCTTTTCTGTTGGGTGGGAGAGTAATTACAGGTCCTAAATGCTGAAGTGTCTGCTGCCCGCTCCCCAGGAGTAAAGGGGCTTCGGATCTATTAATATCCTGAAGGTCACTGAATTCTTCCCAATGTAGCTAACTGTGAGCAAGCCTTAAATGGCTCAGAGGCGCTGCTGCTTGGTTGAACATCTGCAGGGATCCTGAAAAAGCCCATTGTCCTTTGCAGCATCACACAGCTACCGTGCCAGCTTGTCAGAAGTATCAAGCCTTGGGGCAGTGGTGTTGTAGCACTGATAATCGGAGGATGCCAGAGAATCATGGAATCATAGAATTGTCTAGGTTGGAAGAGACATTTCCGGTAATTTAGTCCAACCATCAACCTAACTCTTGACAAAAACCATCACTAAACCCTATCGCTAAGCACTATGTCTACCCGTCTTTTAAATACCTCCAGGGATGATGATTCCACCACTTCCCTGGGCAGCCTGTTCCAATGCTTGATAATCCTTTCAGTGTAAAATTTTTTCCTAATTTCTAATCTAGAAACCAAGTTTGCAACAAGAGGGTGGTTGTTAAAACTGGGAAGCAAAGTTTTCAGGCACAGTATTCCTTCATCAAGTTTTGGCATTATTGAAAGTTTATAAGTTAGATGAAACAAAATTGACCTCACAGAGCAAATGCCATGTGGCTTGTATGCTAGCACACTTTGCCAAATGCCTAGGTATTTTCAGCGACTAGCGACTCCAGAATACACTCCTCTGTGTGTGATTACACAGAGAGCACTATTAGGATTATCAGGCACAATGCTGGCATGAGGATCAAGAGATACTTAGCAAACTTCATAGGTAATTTAACAGAAGTGAGATTTGGGGTGCAATAAGATATTCTATTTGAAGCTAGAAGATCTGCTTGCCTCAGTATAATTCTAGGGAGAATAACGTGAATTATTACAAGAAAGATGTGGACGTGCTGGAACGTGTCCAGAGAAGGGCCACGAGGATGATCAGAGGCCTGGCGCACCTCTCCTACGAAGACAGACTGAGAGAGTTGGGGTTGTTCAGTCTGGAGAAAAGAAGGCTCCAGGGAGACCTTATTGTGGCCTACCAGTATCTTAAGGGGGCACACAAGAAACCTGGTGAGGGACTTTTTAGGATGTCGGGTAATGGTAGGACGAGGGGGAATGGATTAAAACTAGAGATGGGTCGTTTCAGAATGGACGTTAGGAAGAAGTTCTTCACCGTGAGGGTGGTGAGGCACTGGCACAGGTTGCCCAGAGAGGTGGTGGAAGCCCCATCCCTGGAAGTTTTTAAGGCCAGGCTGGATGGGGCTCTGAGCAACCTGATCTAGTGGGAGGTGTCCCTGCCCACGGCAAGGGGGTTGGAACTAGATGATCTTTAAGGTCCCTTCCAACCCTGACAATTCTGTGATTCTACGATTCTATGATCATTTTTCTCTGACTTCATCAGAATTAGATTGGCCCTTTCTTCTCAGTGAGCCCTAAAATTTTGGAGCAAGAAGGGATGCTTGCACAGAGCTGTTTTTTCCTAACTATCTACAATTGTAACAAACCAAGAGTTTTGGTTATGGAAAGTGCCCCCACTGTAGTAATGCTGCGGGTGCTATCAAAAATCACTGCATGCCTTTGAAAGTCCTGAGCAACCTGTGTAGAGAACACATGCAAAATATTCCCTGTTGTTCTCCAGTAGAGCTTTTGAGTGGCATACTGTCTTGGATGTTTTTAAGTAAAATAGGCTAACAGTTTCTAATGTGTATTAAAAAAATTGATTTCTCTTTTTTCAGGCTTTTTTCTGCATCTTACCACCTGCAGGAATGTGCCTCTTTTTGGAAGGGCTGCTTAAATTTTTTTCTCCAGGTTATGGCTCTTCTACCCAAACATGTTGTCTCCCCATTGCCTTGCTCCCTAAACACAGGCCTTGGTAGGCTGAGAAGTTTAACTCGGGTGTGATTGCTTCTGGCCTTAATTTTTTTGTGCCATTACAGAATTTTCGCAGAATCACAGGCTATTGCTGCTTGTGGCTGCATGCGGTACTGCCTTAAAAAAACCATGAACATTTTCGCCTTCTGACTACAACTAGGTACACCATCTTTTGTCTTCCTTTTATGTAAATAAGTCAAAGTATTTCATAAATTATTCTGTCTCTGTTGTGTTTTCTTTTTTTTAATAGAGGCTTTGCCTTTGTAAACCCTTTTCCTTTTTTCATTCTCTTGTCTCTTACACTAATTGAAACAATTACATGCTGTTTCCTGAGGACAGTTTCTTCATCCTGTGACGCACTCAGCTTATTCTGCTCTTCCTCGCTCAGGTTTTGTGCCGTTCAAATTCCTCTCCCTTTTTCCATTTTTCTCCTTCCTTCGCAAAGGTGTGCTGGAGAACAAAGACCCCAACACCCATATCCCAGCCAAAGCCTTGGTTTGGTCTCCACCCAACCTTCTTGTGAAGACCACGTGCCCCACTGGCTGCAGATGGGCATTTGGTCCTGCCTCAACAGTGGAGACAAGGGCTTCTTCACTGCACGGAGGGGAAGGATTAGACAAGCATCTTAGGCTTTTGAGGAGGTCACACTTGCCCTCTATAGCCTTGCTATCACACACACACACGTATATATCTATATATCTGAGTCACTCTATGTATCTATAGTCCTGACATCACCCATCTACCCATCTATCTGAATCTACCCAAGTAGGTGCCACTCTCAGTCCCAGTGCCCTGTGCTTGCCTGCCTGCTGCCGATTCAGCTGACTTTGGGTTTCAAGTTAACATCCTGCACGCCATGTTCATACAGAGACCAGCCAGAGGAAGCTGGGGTTGAGATTTCAGTCATGTTTCTGATTCCTTTTAGTTTCCTGTAGCTTTCAGTCTTCTCCCCCAGAGGCATTTCTCCTGAAGCACCCGCTCGCTCATGCTTTCCTTTCGCTGATGTTCACATGCAGTGCAGAAAGAAGGTGGCCAAGGAAACCCTTGCTTCTGTTTGCCAGCCGGCCTACACCTCTGGGGGGTAGGGAGCCATAACCAGGCCTGCTCCTGCACAACAGAGTTATAATACCTGTTCAAAAAATAATTGCCTTTGATTAAAATGTAAGGGTTCCATCTTTTTGTTGTTGTCATTAATGAGGGCTGCAGGCTATGGGCCTTTGAAGTGTTTCCTTTTGGCTCATCTCCCTGTTCTTTCTTTCTTTTTCCTCATTTTTCCTTTTTTTTTTTTTTTTTTTTTTTATTTTTCTAATTT
>VYZM01020333.1:1266788-1296863 GCA_013398915.1 Dromas ardeola
AGCCCAGAACTGGACACAGTACTCGAGGTGTGGCCTCACCAAGGCAGAGTAGAGGGGGAGGATGACCTCCCTCGACCTGCTGGCCACACTCCTCTTGATGCACCCCAGGATGCCATTGGCCTTCTTGGCCGCAAGGGCACATTGCTGGCTCATGGTCATCCTGTTGTCCACCAGGACTCCCAGGTCTCTTTCCACAGAGCTGCTCTCCAGCAGGTCAGCCCCCAGCCTGTCCTGGTGCATGGGGTTATTCCTCCCCAGGCGCAGCACCCTACACTTGCCCTTATTGAAATTCATGATGCTACAAATCAGTTGGACGCTTGGAGGAAACTTAAAGCCCAGGGCCCATTGGACAATATTGAGCGCTTTTCTGCAGGCTCTCCTTTGTAGATGTCATGCAGAGGACAGAAGTTTCATTACATCCGTGGAAGCACCCACCTTGACCTTTGTCATCCTTAATCCCTATTTTCTTCTACTGCAAAAGCACATGTGAACACCTATAATCAGCTTCTTTTTATCTGTCTCATGAAAGGCTGCCTGCATGAGGTTTTTCTCATCTTTAAGGAGGAAGATTTCTCCAGATAAGAGCAACCACTTAGCTAAGGTGCTTGCCCCAGTTACAGGTGTAAATCTGACTTTACGCTACACTACTGGGCCAGCTAAACTGCTTAGGGAGGGAAAACTGAACCAAATAAAAGTAAAATTGAGGATTCAAACTAAGGATTAATAGTAACTTCACTAATGTTTTGGGTTTTGGATTTCTTTAGACATCCCCCACCCTCAAAGGTTGAGGGATATTACCCCTTGATCCGCATTGATTTATGATACCAGATCGTCTAAACATTGCACCTTGCTGGACTCTGCTTCAGTGTGGGGATGTAAGACAGTGGAGTGCTAAAATCACTTATTCCTGCCTTATCCAGGACTACCTATATAATGCTGCCATTCTCATCCATTCTTCCTTTCCCCTTTTCCTCTCAAGCACAGGCACGATCTTCCTTTGCAGGCAGATGCTTTCTCCTAAGCATCATTTTAAAATTCTCCCCTTTCTGTTGTTCAGGCTGGAAGTTCCCCTTTTTTTTTTTTTTTCTGTAGAAAAAAACCTACTAACTGGGGGAACTGATTTTAAAGTGATTGAAATGAATCCTCCAGCCTTAGATCTTCTCGTGCCTCCAGCAAGAACACATCAGAGAGCTCCAAAAGTGTCCACTGCTGCATCTCCAGACTCCCTTTTGTAGCATGTTTGTCTTAGAACTGAAAGGTGAGCTCCCCCATGTACAAATCTGCATGACGATGCTCTAATTGCCGCTGTGTAGTCACAGCAGAGAAGCTCATACAGATTCCTGCTCTTGGAAATGTTGGAGCCCAGCTGGGTCTGGTTTCTGGGACACGGATATCGGCAGAGAAAAGCGTGGGACAATGAGGCTGTGGCTGCTCCCTGAGTCCAGGAGGGGACTTGATGCACACAAAGGTCTCTGCTGCCTCGGGCAGAGCAACTCCAACTTCAGCCATGTTATTAAATTATTGCAGTTTAATAAGTCACCGTGCGCCACTGAGCAAAGATAACTGATAGCAACCATTATCCCCAGGTCGTGTCAAATGTGAGATAGGACAGGTGAAGCTGAAACCTCTTCTGCTAACATCTCGTAACTTCTGCAGCTGTGGTAATTTGATCCTGTGTCCCTAGCTTCAGAGTGAGACAAAGCAGATGAGACATGAATGGTATGTATCTGACTGGGTGCATTTTAATCCCCAGCAGCCTCCTGCCCAAACCTATGTGCCGTCGCTGCGCTGGGTGCTGCGCTTCCCAGCAGCCCCTCGGGTGAACGGTGCGAGCAATCATGTTACAAATCTGCCCAGCCTCAGCAAAGCCCTTTGGGACTCCTGGATTTTTCTTCGTCGGACCTATATCTTTTTCTTCCAGAAATGAGAAGATGATGAACGTGACACTTTAGTTGCCATGGGAACACAGCGTGAGGCTGATGTTAGCCATGCTCCTTCCTGCCAGCAAGCACTGCTGGCTCTGGAGATGGGTGTGAGCAGCGCTGGTGGCATAGAATCATAGAATCATAGAATGGTTTGGGTTGGAAGGGACCTTAAAGACCATGTAGTTCCACCCCCCTGCCATGGGCAGGGACACCTCCCACTAGACCAGGCTGCTCAAAGCCTCATCCAGCCTGGCCTTGAACGCTTCCAGGAATGGGGCATCGACAGCTTCTCTGGGCAACCTGTTCCAGTGCCTCACCACTCCATCCAGGTCTTGCCCACGTGCTCTCCTGGGTCATCTGGATCTGGCACTGAGGAGGGGGGTCTGGGGTCAGCCCCATTTATGTTACGAAAGGAAGATCTGAAGGGACAAGTCACTCTGAAGTAGGAAGATGTGTCTGACAGTTTGGAGGGTAATTGATAAGTCCTGATTGCAACTTCTGCTGCAAAATCTTGCTGATGATCATAAGGGGGGGTCCACAGGGACCTAGAGACTAATAGGGTGCCCCCCACAGCTAGGGGAATAGCTGAAAATTTTTAATGTGGGGGAAAAAAATGGAGCCTTGAGCTCCCCTTGTAACTCTGCTACTGGGGCTGCTCTAGCATCACAGAGAGAGTCAGGGACCACAGCATTTCTACCACACCTCTTCTTCCTGCAGTTTGTTATATATTCCTGACCCCCCATCCCTTAGACGTGTTCACGTTCAGTTGCTGACAACCATACTCTCCCCTCTCCTGTCCACCCTTAGGGCTTTCCTGAGCCTCAGCTTGGAAATGATCAGGAAGCACTTTCATGCTGTTACAAAGCCATTTGGAGCTTTCAGAAAGACAGTTTGGAAGGGACTCCTCATTGTCCCTGCTATTTTTCTCCTTTCACAGATCTCCCTTTAAATCCTCACCTAATACGGTTTTATCAGGGGAAGATATATATTTGTGAAAATCTTACAGAAGTAGGTTTTATTGACGCAAAGGGAGGGGGTGAGGCTTCGATGCTGTTTAAGAGCCAGGTGAAAGCCATTGTCAATCTGTCTCACTAATGTGGTGATTTGAATGGTATTAGAAAGGGTGGGAGCTCCCCAGGAGGAGATATAAGGAGGCCCAGTTAAAGACAGCTGAGATGGTGCTGGAAGGAAGAAACTGGGTGGGGAAGATTGAGTCTGTGGTCTAGGCAATACGGATACTCTTAGGAACTACAAGAAAGAGTGAAAAATACCACCCAGGGAATTTAGCCAGGTGGTAATAAACTATAATAAAATAGTATTTAGAGGAACAGCTTGCAGCATGGTAAGTGTTAGTCTCTAAGACCTGTCAGAAGTTTGGTAGAGAGTAGCAGGAACAGCAGAAATAGATTAGGAATGTGAAGCTTGTTGCTAGAAAAGAAAATGTCTTTTCTGTCTGTCATAAATCTTTGCCTCTTCACCACTTTAGCTGCTTCCTGCGTTCCCTAAGTGGGCTTAGTGTTCATACATGGCCAGAGGGTTTCAATTTGAGCTCCAAATAATAATAATAAATTCCATAAAGTGATTCCATGTGGAGAGTGGAGATAATAGTGCCTTACGCTTACACAGTAGGGTCCATGAGACTTTGGGTCAGGCAGACTGAAGAGCGGTTTCTCACCTGCTGTTGAAATGCAGCTTGCTCTGGGGTGAGACACTGCACCTGCTCCGCAGCGGCTGCACCAGGAGCATGGCGGGGGGAAAACTGCTCTGGCTGAAGCTGGTGAGTGAAGGCTAGGTAGAGAAAGGAAATGTAATTCTCCACGCAGGATTTTAGCCAGGATGCTGAAGTTAAACATCTGGTTAATTAATAAAAAGAGCTTCAACAGCACTCTACTCCCTACAGCCATGCTGGGACACTGGAACCTGTGGTGTTTCGTGGCTCTTCTGTTACGACTGCATCGCTATGGGTCCTGAGACCGTGCCTGGAAGTGGCTCAGCTGAGTCTTGAGTGGTAGCTGCTGCTTTCCCCGACAGCTCAAAAACCAGCCTGCCTCTACAGCGGACTCAATGTCTATTGTACCCAGTGCTGCACTCAGACCAAGGTATGTCATTATGTTTCATCCAACGTAAGGAGAGCAGGAGCTGCATAATAGCTCTGTGGAGATCTCTCATCTGTTCTGTTAGCAGGAGGATCATGTTTTTAGGAAGAGCGGAGAGAAGAGCGTATCTGTTATCACCTCTTTCCCTGTGTTTGACTTGGGATGTTTCATGCTTATTTCCACATGTAAAGGTCATCGCAGCTGCTCTGTCCTAGGGCTGTCTCATAAACAAGGAGCTCTGGGACTTGGTTTTTACAGATGATAAGAATCTATTTGTTGGGCGGCCAACTCTGTTGGGGTGGGATGGCCTTGTGATGAGTCTCCAGTGTAATTTCTGGTGGGAATTATATTATTAAAAGCCTCTTTTACTTAGAGGTTTTGGCTTAGTGGAAACAACGGCTGGCTTTGGGTTTGAATTTCAGTGCCTGCAATACTGGAAATCCTGGAAAACCTTCTCTCTTCCTCTACCACTTATGTCCCTCAAAGATGAAGTTCTCCCTTTGTGCTTTCCCTAACCAAAATGGGATAGTCCTTGTACTGAGCCTTTTAGTGCTGCTGTTCCAAGTGCTAAGGGCCATACTTAGCAATGTGTTAGTTTTCTGCAGGGAGAGAGGGAAATGTGCCTTTTCCCTTATGGTACTGTTATCCAGATGGGCTGATCCACCACACAAACTGCGGGGACCTCTGGCTGCCCCATTTGTACCCCTGTATCAGTTGTTTGTTAGAGAAACATGGTCATCAGCTTGAAATCTCACTTTGGTCAAATATCCTTTCTTTTTGCTTCCTCCTAAAGTACGGTGTTATTAGAATTAGCTTTGCTTGCCAAACAGATGAGCGTCACGCAGTTTACAGAGTTCTGTGTCACAAGCCTGGGACTTTATCCCTGCAGCCCTCTGACAGGGACACAGAGCACCCTGAAAATGCAAGCTGAGGCTGTGGCTTCCCATTGAACTTCTAATCAAATCCAGTTTAGAAAGAAGGGCCTTGACATGCTTCCTGTATCCAGACTTGTGGGAATTCCTTTTGCCTGGTTTACACAAGATGGCCCAAGGGAGAGGTTAAACACTGGAGAAGCGGCTCTTCAGGAAGGACTCAAAGCATTTTATTGCGTTACCTTGGACCCATGCCACCTTCTCAGGCGAAACAGCTGAGCGCTGTGGACAGGGGGCTGAGTAACACAGCTCCAAGAAGATAAAAATAGAGGTCTGCCTCTCATGTGTCGCCAGGAGGAGGCAATGTTCATCTGTGCCTCTAAAGCAATTGAGCTCCATGGCCTGGCTGAACTAGGTCTAGAATAATAAAACCTCCAATTACGTGCCCTTGGTGATGATATCTCGATTGCCTTGTTTTTACACTCGTTCGCAGGTGGGTGTTCTGATGTGGGGCAGGAAAGGGCTTGAAATGATGTGCTGGGGAGTTGTCTGTGCCAGTGGCTGGGGTCCTCCATGTCTGAAAGTGGAAGGAAAGTAGTTCTTTTGTTTTCCCAAATGAGGAGTTGGCTACATTCAGTTCCTGACTTTTCAAGGTGTTAAAGGGAGCACTGGTGTGCTTTGCATCAGAAACTAAGTTGGGTGATGAAGCACATTCTCCCACATCTCCCTGCACCCTGGTTAAGCTGGGGGATGGTTAACCTGGGTTAAGATGGAGGAATATGATGCTTTTGTCCTCCCTCTTGATCTTTCAGGCTTTCCACAACCATCTTTTTCAATGCTTAACAGATCCAAAGCTTTCTGCTTCCCAGGGACCATCTGGCTGGAGTATATCTGGTTAGATAAAGTCCTGTAGCTCTACCAAGTTCAGGGTCGTTAAGTTATTCCAAACAAACCTTCCTCTTGTGATTTCAATTGGATACAACAACTACCTTCACTTCCTGTCTGAAGCTCTCTAATTGACAGTGTTGGTGGGACACCTGTTGTCCACTGAGGCTTCTGTTGGTCTCCCGGCATCAAGGCACAGCGCTTTCCCTTAGTTCTACATGCATCAGAGCACTCACACAGCCCTCCCATATGTCTCGTACGCTGAGTTTTCTACCTCTGAGAAAACCTCCGCATCCCCAGTGTGGGGGATGTGGATATATATTGCTTTCATGGGGACTCTGGTTCATCTAGCCTTCAGCTGAATTTTTGCTTTGTGAGGTTTTTTGGGTTTGTTTTTTTTTTTTCTTTTCTGATTCCATCCCTTTGCTCCTAATCCCACCACCTGGTATGGCTCACGCTGCAGAATCTCTCTGCCTCCTCAGTGTATACGCCCTTCAAATATTTGTAGACATTTATCACTTCCCCCCCATACTTAGTCATCTCTCTGCCAAGCTAGACATATTTAGTTCTTCTAATCTTTCCGTGCGAGTGAGTCCCTCCAGCACTCTTAATTCATTTCTTCTTGCTCTTCTTTGAATATTTTCCAGTTTGTCAGCATTTAAAAGATTCCTTATTTGGGGTGTTTTAATATGAGCAGGCACAAAAAAAAATTGGAGAAGAAACTTCCTGAAAAAAAGAAGGTTTCTTTTTTGGCTCCAAGCCACAGGGAATAGAGAAGAGTGGGGAGATCTGAGAATTCCTGATGCAAGTTCTAGGTGTGTCTGGGACACAGAAGAATTGTTCCCTCTGCTTTTCTGAATTTCTGTATTCCCCACCCCTGAAATTTGTAACAAAAGATGTCGGCTAGTATTGTTTTCTGGGTTTGTTTCTCCAGTTCTCCTCTTAACAAGAGAGACTCATGAGTGTCACAGGCTTAGCTTGCCATTCCCTGTCTCCCTCTTAGGTAAAGGCTTTGCCTATGAATGATTTTTCTAGTGGGGTGCAAGCGCTTCTGAGATAGCGGCTACACCTTATCAGTGCTGAATCTCTGTTTCTCATCTTTGTTCTTCTCAAATACTGGTAGGCATGATGCCAAAGGATCAGCAGAGAGCAGCCAGCTCCTTTTTATCTTAGGAAGTTTTTCTCCCTTCTGGCCATTTGTTTCTGCTGTGTCCAAGCTGTATAAAAAGGAATATAATTTAAAATGGGCCTTGTTTCTAGGATCCCGGATGGACTTCTTTTTCTTTCAAATAACCAACTCAACAAATTCTTTAGATAGAACCTTGTTAATTAAAGCCATACCCCAGAGAGAGGGCATAGAGATGCTGTTCAGTCTCCACCTCTCGTACTGAACTCCACAGTGGTTTTTGAGGCATTCCTGGTATCTCACACTGATGGTAATTTGTGCTGTCTGAGATTACATGATGTGAGCAGAATTGAAAGGAATGACGGGGAGCAGCAAGCGTTCCATCGCTCGTTAACTACAGCAAGGTCTGTGGCTTCACTCTCTGCGTTAAGAGCTTTTTAAATATTCCCCATCACCATCTAGTGACCTGCAAGGGAGCCGCAGTTTATCTAGCCAAGAGATGCTGTCAAATTGACTAGTCTGAGATGGGTATCAGTATCAAAATGCTTCCAAAACCAGAACAAAGCCAGTTGCAAACTTGCACTGTCTGGCATACCTTTACGTGGTGCAGTCTAGATTTCCCCTGCAAACGATGAAACAATGTATTTTTCACCTAGGAGGAATGAAAAGGTTCTGCTTTCCCTCCTTATGTATCGCGGCGTTCTACCTTCCCACCCAGGCTAGATACTTATCAAACATCTGTCTTCTGGTTTGATTCTGGCCTGAGAACATTGAGTTTAAGTAGAAATGTGAAACTAGCTCCGCTGACTGGCAAGGAAATGTTTCTCTGTTGTGGTATGAAGGCGATTTGGATCTATTTAGCCAAGCTGTGTAAAGGAAGGGAAAGCAAGGGCGAATAAAAGCAGGGTTGGTTGGGTAGGGGAATGTATTTCATTTTTCACATCCAGCCTGTGTCAGTCAGTGTGTGCATCACCAGCTGATGCCACTATATCATCATAAAACGTAGAAACAAGGAACCCAAAACTTCTTGAGTGAAGAGGAAAAGCTGCTGTTGCTTTGACAATGGATTGACTTTCCCAGCTGTCTGTTGAGGCAGCCTTGGAGAATGATGCTGAACAGTGCATTACAGTTACACACACTGGATATTAAAAAAGAGAGAGAATGCATTTACTGTCACTTGCAGGTTGCCTTTCACCCTTCTAGTTGTCATAGCATTCAGAAGCATTAAACAATGGGTCTTTGTCTACAGAAAGAAAAATACTGCCTCTATCATAAGCTTAGGCAGGAGCGGCAAAATCATTCTGAAAAATGGCTAGAAAGAGAAGCAGTAGGCATTTTCACCAACCAATCCTCAGATACTCGTTATGGGGCCTGATTCTTGATACAGCACCATGTCATCTACTTTAGCACCTTCAAACTGTTTATTAGCACCATCATCCCAGCAGCAGGCTGGGCTGGCCGTCTGCTGTCTTTGATGCTGTTGCAAACGAGCTTGTCTTTCCCAGAGGAATCAGCAGTCTGGCTGCCTTCAGTTTGTTATGTTTGTCTACTGCCATTCACATTTAGAAAGAGGGTGGGGTGTGTTTTTTTTTTCTGTTTGTGTTTTTGCTTTATGAGAATATGCCATTGCTTAAGATCCTTTTGGTTGACAAAGTGTTTTACAAACAGACTGTACATGGGAATTGCTTTGTTCACTGCTGAAATGCAAAACAACAATTTTTATTACGGCATCTCAAGAGACAGATGAGATATGGTTCAGCACAGTGTGACTTTAAGTATTCAGCTGAATAGAGGTGGGATTACTACCATATTTAAAGCAAAGCATATATTCAAATGCTTTGAACTGAGGTTTATTCTGTACAAATATTTGACAAGCGGCCTCTTGTTTAAGTACAAATAAAAGTATTGAAGCTTGCACCGTTTCTAGCTACTGGCACAGCAAAATTGTTTCTTAACAAGTATCCTTGAAGTTTAATGGTTATTTCTCCTTGTCATGAGTTCCCTCGTTATCTTACCTGCCTCATTGACTGTTATAAATAAAATGTCTGTGGGAATTTTATTTACCCAGTCCCTCTTTAACTATATTTTTCTGAACTTCTGATCTTTAGTGATTATTACTTTTTATGTCCTTCTTTGAAATCAGCGCTCTGTATCAGTTAAAGTTCTCTGAACTTAAATACCTAATACAAGAGCAGATCAGGTTTTTCCCTACTCAGGTTCCCAAGGTGTTCCTCAGCAGAGATGTTCAACCCCTGGTCTCATTTCCATTCATTGTAATGGAGTGATAACAAAACGCA
Organism: Dromas ardeola; assembly: GCA_013398915.1. Lineage (NCBI taxonomy): Eukaryota > Metazoa > Chordata > Aves > Charadriiformes > Dromadidae > Dromas > Dromas ardeola. Next base: position 1,275,990 of record VYZM01020333.1, read on the forward strand.
TGGCCGACTTCTCTAATTAGTCTCATGCTCCTCAAGGTCTTTTGCTATTGCCTGCTATTCTCTCTTAGAGCTTAGCTTTTTGGGCTTTGTTGGCATTTCCCTAAACACCCTTAATAGTTCTCCCCCTCTTCGAAATTATCTCTTAGGGCATGAACTGATATATGGCAAACACAAAGCAATGCAATATTCATCATTAATTGATCATGATCTTTCCTGGTTTTGTTGTTGCTGTTGGGTTTTATTTTAATTCCCACTCTGTTTAGGGGAAATTGTTTAATTGTATTTAATACCCTAACTTTCAAGTTTTTATTAAACTAAAATGCAGATGTATATTCAGTGTAGCTTTCCTGAGCTTGTTTTCTTGTGGATTGTTCATCTCACTTTAATTAAAATAGGAAAAGCATAGAAATAAAATTAGAATAAGAAAAAAGATGAGCAGTTGGTTGTCCCACAGTTCCTATCAGCAGGAAATGGTAGGGGATGGGGATTTCCTCGATAAATGCAATATATCGTTCTGCTCTTTAATGAGACGGGAAGAAGAAAAAGGACCCAGTGTCTGTAGATGATGGAATGCTGAAGCTCTTCTCCTCACACCATGAATCAGCCTCCTAGGAGATACTGTCTCAGACCAGGTTTGTTCAAGGGAAGGCTTATTATGTGGAATTGTGTCAAATGGTGAGGAGTGGTATAAAGAGATAATCAGAGTCCTCCAGCACTAATTACCTGTGCACTATAGAAATCCCTAGCTCCATTCAGATCCTTTTTAAAGGAAAAATCTCAGAGGAAACAAATGAAGTCTAGTTCTGCAAGTGCCAATTGAGATGGTAGAGAACAGGGAAGTCATGGATTAAAGCGGTCAATTTTCGGAGGCCTACCATACTATTTGACTTAATTCTTCCCTCCCTCTTGTCGTCTTTTCACATTCATGCATTGAAACATAACAAGAAATCTCTGCATTTCTCATGCTTCCTTTATTCCGAAATCTCTAGGCGCTTTGCAAATATTAACTGATAAAATTTCACAGCTATCTATCCATCTATCTAATCTCAAAGCATTTAAGGCTTCCTATCACAATTCAGAGAGATGGTAATGAACAGTGTATAATATCAAAACAGTCTTAAGCAAAAGGAAATCTTTCCATCTGTTAGGAAATGATTGAAGGACTCATGACGTAGCATCGGTAGGAAGTCAGGACAGCAGCTGTCAGAAAAGGGCTAATTGCTATTTGACCAATGTCCAACGATAAGATTGAGGATCGAGATTATATTTTGCAATCAAAGGCATTTAAGGTGGCAAATAATCGTGATTGTAATTTGTTCTTGCAACTTTGGAGGAATAGAATGAGGAAATCTTGGGGGCAAAGTAGTGAGATCCTGAAAGAGAACATTCTGGAACAGTGAATCTGAAGAACATTTTCCTACCCAGCAGGAGGAAAGGAAAAAAGCAATTTGAATCAGTGTTAACCTTTAGATCAGAAATATCATTTGGTGCATGTTTGTACTTGAGGATTCTCTATCCTTGTTGCTGGATATACTACCCAACTGTATCAGAGATACACATACAAAGTACTCAATTTAAGTGAGCACAGATAAGAGGCAGGTCTTGCCACTCTGATTCATGTCACCAATAATTTCAACTGGAGTACTTTCAACAAGAGTTGAAAGCATTTTCAACAGGAGTACAGTACTACTCAGCACAGTTAGGGTGGTACAGCCCATTCCTGTATTTATGGAGAAGTCTTAATGCTTTGTAGAAAATGTCTTGGTCATCAGGGACTCCTGCACGGATCTGTCAGTGATTTTGCTTCTGTACAGCAATATGAAAAGCAGCACATGAGGTTAGCAGCCAGGTTCATCATATACTCAATGTTAGCCCTTGGTGTAGAATGAATCAAAGGACTTCCCTCGTGGAAGGAACTAGAAGGACAGCAGTTCTTTGTTCCAAGGCTTGACTATCTCCATTTTCAATTCATTTCATTAAGACTTAAGTATTGTTTACCACAAAACCTGAATTAGTGCCCCTTTGCTATGCTCCGTATCTTTCATGACATTGTCAACAAGGAGACTGATCTAATCCGTGGATGTCAGCGCATTATTTTGTCTTTGTCTGTGACTTTTGTCTTAACTGAGCCTGGAAATTACATTTAAGCATATGATCCCAAGAGGACCCCGTGTTAACAGTATTAATATGTAGTCAGATCCAGCTGTTTAGAAGAACACTCACGAAGACTGATCCAATAGCACTGGCATAACACCATTGACTGCTGAACTTTGCTTCTCTGCTCTTCGTCCTTAAATTCCCTGCAACTTGAAAGTACATTGCATTCAACACATACCAGCCAAAATCCTCATCATCAAGGCAAATTCAAACATCTGCCAAAGGTCATGAGGTAAATGAGGAATCATCCCAACAATACCAAGGCAAAGCATTAGAAAGGATCCAGAGTTCATTGAGCAAATCTGCAAAATAATTTGCATTTCAAATCTCAGGCAAGCAGCTGGGTAATTTCTGCCTGTAGATTCACCACTGTGATGTTCATTATCTGATTATCACTACCTACAACCTTCCTAGCGCTAATGCACATTGTCTTCCTGACTCTTGAATTAGTGAGATGTGCCTGACACTGGATTTGCAAGTAATTGCTATGGCTCCCCTCAATGAAGTATCTCTCAGGACACTCTTGGAAATTAAATGTTCCTTCTCGAGATGTTATTTGCTTAGTCCATTCTTATCTTATTAAATACTTATCAAGTAAAAATGTGTAATCTGGAATATGCATGTCATGTTTAGGAAATGAAAGAACCAGGGATGACAAGATTCTTGGTGGATTAATGCCAGCAAAATATTGCCTTCCCTTCTCTCAAATAAGCCATCTCCCAGGTTCCTGCTAGGACCCAACCAGAAATGACCAACCATCTTTGTGTGTGATCCCATTCAAGGCTGCATTGAGTTTTCTGTCTTGAGTTCCTTCCAACTCCTGCAGAAGAAACAAGGGGCTAACTGATGCCCTTTGGGTCTTCTGAGTCTTCACAGAAGGAACTGGATTTGCGTTACACCAGGAAGTGGTGTTCACAGTGGTAAATCTAAGCCCTGTGGATGGTGTTTGCAAGTAAGAAACATATTTCTAGTATTTCAAATACCTTGTACTCTATAAAGCTTGATCCTACAATTCTCAAAATGCTTACAATGAACTGCAAATATTTATAGCAGTGTGATTATAGTGAAGTTATTTGAGATTTACACAGCCATAAGCAAGACCATAGTCTGGTTCATTGTCCCTTCGCTAAAGGGTTTTATAAGGTAGAGATCAAACCTGAAGAACTTTATTCAGTGGTAACTAAGACAAATTAGAAATCCTACTGCAGTCAGATTTTGGCACAAGGATAACATGAAACGTATTCATTTTCTGCTTAAAATAAATGCCCTTGGTTTTTTGTTCATAATGAGTAGTTTGCTTTTTCTTCAGTTCATTCTCCTTCCTCAGCTCAATGGCACTTTGATGGCTCAGCCTTCATTTTAATAGTCATAGCTCGAAGAAATTGAATATGACTAAGGAAGAAATAGAGGTCTCTTCTCATGTAAGCTCTGCTTGGGAAGGGCTGAGGCTGATGTTAAACATGTGCCTTTTAAAGTATTTTTTTTTTATTCTCTGGCAAGTCTATTTTCTTTCTCCTCTAGAAATAAACACTTACTTGTATAAGCCAAACCAAATCCTATGTTTCAGTATCTTATCAGTGTTTGTAAATACTAGAAAACACATTTCCAGTTGTCACTTGCATTTTTGCTTTGTTTTCCTTCAGCCAAAACCTCCCTTGGTTTGTTTGGTTGCTTATGGAAGTGCTTGTTTCTAGTAAAGAAGTTATTTTGTCTGGTTGGGTTCTGATATATACACAGGCGAAGGTTGTTGCTATCTGCAGAAGCAACTGTGAAATGGAAATCTATTTGTGTGGTGGCGTGGTATGCCTCCACGGGAAACACTCAGTTACATTCAACAAGAAAGCATGTCATCTTCCATGTTTTCTCTTGTTCATTTGGAAAAAAAGAAAAGCCATAGAAAGTGTAAATGGGAAAATTGATCTTTATTTCAACTGGAATTATTTCTTACAAGAGCAAGGAAAAAGCTTTTTTCTTAGTTTACTGTTGGCTGTTTCTTTAATGTGGTTTTCTTCTGCTTTTTTCTGTTTTTCACACTTACTCATGTTGTGAGAGTTGTTCCTCTGTGGCTGTATCGTTGTAGCATTCAGAGCGAATTTTTTATTTGGATCTTACAACTGGTGGTTTCACGTGGTGTAAAGGGCTAGTAAACCGATGTTTCAACCCAGTGGTTTTGTGCGTATGCGGGCATCTGTTATTTACATCAGCAAAGTAAGGGCCTTCATGGTTTTTAGTAGGTTTTGTGAATGAAGGTGAAGGGTGGATGGCACGCAGAGCCATCTCGGCCACCATTGCACTAGCAAAGCAAGTCCAAGAGGCAGGATCATTGGCTACCACAATGAGAGATGCATATCACTGTATCATTTATGTTGGACAAATTCCTTGTTTGCCGAAGCCTTTCTATTGTTTATCTACAAAGAAAACCATAACAGGAGTAAGTTACTTAAGAGACTATGTACAGGCTCGTACCTCACACTTCACTGTGACTGCTTTACAAGTAAAAACTTATATACTCCTAGAAGGAAGGTGAATCTATATTTGTGTATACATACAAGTGTGTGTGTACAGAGAGGGGAAAAAAATATAGAAATCAAAGCATATAAACATTTACCTTCTAAATCAAACCGTCACTTCCTCCGGGGGATATGAAGTATATTCACTTAATGGAATAGTTTGTTTTGAAGTAATCAGGGGGAATCCCCTGTGAAAAAGACTGGTGCTCATTAGTGAGAGGGGGAAGAGAATCCACAATGGAAAGAATGAAGACACTGACTGAAAATTCATATGGCCCTGTGGTGCCGTAGCTGGGGATGACATCAGGAATCCCCTTTCCACCCAGGTGACCAGTCCAGTGCAGAACCTGATCTCTCTATGGCCTGTGGTATGGCAGTAAATAAGGCAGCGTTTGTCTGAGTTAGTAAATGACAGGAGGAAAATGTATTTGTTCTTGTGCGCCGTGGAGTGATCTATTGTTTGTAAGCAGATTGTAACTGAAGAGCTGTAGAAATTTCTGGCTTTGTGCTTCGCTTAGTCATGGAACAGAGCAGACCCTGAGGTCCTGTGCAAGTGTTAGGACCCATGAAAACTAAACAGTAAGTGAACGTAAATTAAGAGGTCCTCTCGGATTAAAAAGATAGGCTCATTATTTTGTTTTTCATTCTGCTAAAAGGGCCAGTTTCCAGCAAGAACCGTAATTAAAAATTATAGCTCTATCTGAGGCAACTTGCTACCAGTTGCAATACCTGATGGGTCCTCAAACGTTAGGGAGCGTTGTCCAGTCTGGAGCAGAATGAACTCCAGGGATCACACCATGAACCTTGGGTCTATTGCTAAGAACATTAGTCAAGCCAGTATATCCCATAAAGAAGGTGGAGCGTAGAAAGGGAGGGGAAGGTTTCCTATATGCTTGATATACTACATACTTCAGAAAATGTATTGAACATCTGTGTACAATCTATGTGGCAATAGAAAAACCTTATTTTTTAAAATATTTTTAAATTGGCCATTTTCCGTATTACTTTAAATGTTTAGTATGTACTTGTATGTTTGGCACAACATTCTGAATATGTTCTCCTGTATTCAAAGCATAATAAGTAAGATTCATTACAGGGAAAGTGACATTTTCCATGTTAGCAATGCTAATGAATAAAATATATGACATTCCTGCATTGCTTGCTATTATTATTTGCTTTTTTTGCAGTTTAAATAGCAAGCAGAATTATTTCTTACTGAATTTTTGTGTTTGCAGCTTAGGTTCCTGAGCTGTCTAATAGCTGTTTGGAGACCAATCTTGAAAGAGCTAGAATATTGCTCTGGCTCACAATGGGCGGGTGTCTATGCTAACAGCTCTGTAACAGTAATGCAATCAGCTTAACTGGTTTGTGCAATGTTGTTTTCATTGGAGTTAGCTGCAGGTCAAGGGTCTAAGGCAGTGGATTGTTCTGCACGAGCGAACGGCATGGACCGTAGAACAAAACAGTTGTTTCTGAGGATTCTGTGTTCACGCTGTATATATTACAAGGGGTATTCCTTAGATAGCTCTATAGGTCTGGCCTTACAGACTGAATACTCGTTAGTGGTCAAAGCATTTAAATGCTCCTGGAGCATATCTTAAGTGTCATCCAAAAGGAATCTGGTTAACACACCCAAAAGAAATCCAGCTAAGATCACTCCTCAACGGGAGTCAAAACACAGTAAGTGGGAACAATCCGGAGATGCTCTGTAAAAATACAGCCTTGATGTATTTTTAAATAAAAACATGATAAAACATGAATGCAGGTGGATCAAACATCAAAAAGGAGAATTGTTTCACTGGTTATTTGAAGAGGAAAAAGATTACTACCACCGCCTTAAAATGAGTCAGCTGCATTGACTGGCAGGCAGGGAAGTGGAGCGTTCTGACTGTACATCTATCTGTTTGAATACTGAGAGCTCTTCTGTTTTGGTGCTTAATATTGCTTGTGTTTTCCTCTTCCTTTTTTTGTGTGGAGAAGGGGATGTTCCCAAAAGCGGGGTGGTCAATTAAATATGCCCCAGTTACAGTAAATGCAAACAGGTTCTTTGTTTAATTATTGCCAGCTCAAATTAAATATTGCAAGCCCTTTTTCAACTGGGTGGACACAATAGGAGCTAATGGTTCCTTGCAACGGTTGTCCTAATGAAGGATGATGAGTTTCATTTTGGGGTAGTGGAATGTGATGTGGGCACTGGGGTCCCGGCCAGCACATCCCATTACGGGATCAGCACCCTCAACAATAAATGGTTCATATTCTTGGAACTAATGTCCGTAGTGGGAATAACAGAAGTGGAGATAATAATATACTACCTCAACCACAGCAGTGCATTGAAGGATTAATTGAATAATGGACCAAATTAATCGCTGATGTAACTGCGCTGATCTGAGCAGCATGATTCTGCCTTCGTGTTAATAAAACACGTGAAAAAATAATCTTTATAATTTTCATTTTGCTGTTATTATTAATGATTGTCTTGCAAAACCAGAATGCAATTTGGAAGCCTGGTTTGCTTCAGATAAAAGTTTGAAGTCTTAGTTGGAAGCTTCGCCAAACTTTTGTCTAAAATGCTGATTAGCAACCTCAAGGGAATGAGCTTCCTCGCAAGATTTCAACACTGCTGCTTAGTTTTGGGCAAGGCAGAAACAGTGTAGGAAAAAGACTTTCCTAAGGATTTTCTGTGTCTGGTTTTAGCTAAAATGTAATACAGGAAACTTAAGAAAAGTATGTTTTATGCAGCAATCATGCAAATGTCTTCCAAGCATTTACTTCTATTGAGTTGTGCCTGAATCCATACAGTGTCTCGTTTCTCTGATTACTCACAGAAACACATTACTTTAAGTTTATACCTAATGGTAATAGAAACTGGTGTTAGGAATAAGCCAGTCAAATAATGGTAGTTTTGCCACCTCTTTAACAGGTGCTGACATCAGGAATAACTGGCTGACATTTGATGACTCTTCTAGGGATATGGAAAAATGGGCAAATTTTCGCCTTTTAAATCCACACTGTTACATTTGGGAGCTTGCTTTCTATTTTCTTATTTTTGTTTGGGGTACCTCATTGCTTTTCCCTAAATTTCTGCTGAATTAAAGCTTTTCATCTTAGGTTGTCATTGTTCGAGCCCTACTGACACATTTTTTAATACATGGGCCTGAGGTGTTAATGCACTGCAATCTGTCCATTGGCAGAAAGAGAGGAATAAAAACACAGGCAGAAATTACAGGGTATTGTTGCAGGGGATGGATGATGACTGCTGAGGGACACAGAAAGTTTCGCTTGGAAGACTTTTTTTGCAGCAGAGGCTGATAGGGGCTGGAAAAGGGAATGTTGCTGGCACTGTCTCCATATGGTTTCTTATAACACTTACAGGTGAAAGCGCTGAGAAAATTATATATTATTTGTTGCTTAAACATCTTTTGAAAGGAGAACAAAACCCTATTTCCTCCAGAGCTCCACTGCCTATTACTGGGTTTTGCTTTAATTGGGTAGGCAAAAGAAAGCACGGTCAGCGTGCCCTGTGAGAAGCTGGTGAATCAGGGAAGCAGCCGCACAATGAGAGTGTCTGACAGTGAGGACAGGGGTGCTCTGGAGGTGACAAATTAAAGTGGTTTAATCCAATTTATCCAGAAACCATCTGCTAAACCGAGGTTGGCAAGGTCACATCTGTTCACATTGTCTCCGTCTATGCCTGACCTAGAGTCGACCCTCAAGTTTATAGGCAAAATGAAAGAGGGGAGAGGAGGAGCTGGGGCAGGGGAAAGGGGACCAGTTCTGTGGTTGGAAAAGCTAACACAGAGCGAAGGGAAGGTAAATTCTGTTTCCCTGGCTATGTCCAGTCATTAAAGATCTGTAATGGAAACTTTATCAGATGTCGGTTCAGAATAACTGCAGTAAATAGTCTTGAAGTCTCCGTGGGATGTTCAAGGGAAACAAATGATAATAACCAACACTCTTCTTCGAGCCTTCCCTGTCACTGGGGGGGTGGTGATTGGAAGATGCAGTTAAATTCTTTCACTCACTGCCCAACAAACAAGGTCACTAAGAAATAGTGTGAAAATGACTATTGTACACTGGGAACATTGTCTTTGTTTGAAGCAGGCTCCTCCTGCAGAGACTACTCAATGTCAAAGTCAGGGCTTGCACAGCCCTGCACAGTCTGATGGCCCTGCTTCCCAGCCTCTTGTGTTTTAATATATAGGAATGTCTAAATTCAAGCTTTATTAGCAAAGCCTTTCTCAAAAGACTTGGACTGAAACTTGGCATGCAAATATCTGTGTTAGAGCAGTGATTTTTATTTTTTACAAATTTCCCTGACCACTGGAAATGCCTTTTTGCGCTCTTCCTGCTGGAAATAGTGACATTCGTTAAACCACACTATTATGGTCTGCTAGTGCTACTACTTGGGCAAGACTCTTCAGCAATCACGAAATTAGAAGGAACTGCCGGATTATTTAAGAGAAAAAGATTGCTCTGGGCTAACTACAGGAAGGGGACCTCAACGTGAATAAGCTGCAAGCTGACAGAGGGGTGGGATCCCCTGAGCATGTGAATTTTAGCTTTGAAGGCGTTGTTGAAACTAGTGAATATGAGCCTTGGTTAAATTGGCTCTGTTGAAGCAGTTTTCCGTGAGTTCTACCCCTAGTGACAGAGCTGGGATTGATACATGAGAAAGTAAATTTGCTGGTGCACTCACGCCTTTGCTGCCCAGACTGAAACCCAAGGACACGGTGGGAGCTACCGTTGGTTCGAGTAGCTCGCTAACGTAGCAACAGCCCCTATTTGGTGTCTTGGCTAGGAACGCTTGCAATGCAAGCTCAGCAACACATTTTCCCCAGTCCTCTACATCTTTGTATTCCATATACCCACAACCTGGGTTGTGGGTATATTCCATATACCCACAACCCAACAACTCCCTCTAAACCAAAGTTTCATGATCTCTGCCCATCTACTAGCTCTTCAGGCTGAGGAAAGGTTTCTTCATGGGGAACTCTCTTCCAGCAGCCCCCTCGTCCTGGTAACGCAGGCATTCCTGCTCTGAGCACTTCTGCTAGTCACTCTAGCAGGTGGTGGTGCCTGGAAGGAGGAGACATCTCCTAGGCTTATTAGAGCCTCAAGAAGTTTAAATTGGGTCTTCCCATAGCAAAACTCATACACGTGCAAATTCAGAAACAGTCATGTAAGTAATTTACCTATCTGTTACTACACAGCCTGACAGTCACAAGATCTCCATGTATTTCAACCCTGAGCATGCTACAGGAATATACTGTGTCCTCCCCCCCTGCCCTGGCATGAGCAGAATGGCTGTGCGTGTCTTCCACATGTGAGACTGTTTTGCATAATGCTTAAATCAAATAGGAGCAAACAGAAATGATATGCATCTACCAGCACCACATTAACATTATTTAAGCCATTATGCATGATCCATAAGCCCCCAGGCATGTTATCCTCATTTAAAATTTCTGCTTACCTATGACAAGGGCTTTTCTAGAACACGAGCTCCTTAGGTTGCATTTCAGAAATGTATTTACAGAAAACAGAGGGTCAAAATTTACTCTAAATATTTTGCTGCTCATTTTAGCGTCTAAGGTCAGTCTACCAAGACACTTCCTCTGTGCCTGCATATATATGTATGCACTTAACAAGTTGACTCGGAGAATTCCTAGCTATTTCAGGCTCAGCAGGTCAAGGAGCTGCCCTGAAAGACCGAATTCCTCCAACTTAGTTAGATGTATGGAGCTTGGTTGCTGTACTTGGCTCAACAGCTGTTGCTCGTTGGTTTTGCTGCAGGCTGGAAGCAGGCTGGGTCGTGCAGGGTCAGTGCCCTGGACACACATGAGGTGCATCCCAGCGCCCGCTTGCTGCTGGCAGAGGTGTGGTGACAACAGGGTCTTCTCAAAGCTGAAGAAGACAGAAGGTTTGGCCATGGGAAGCTGTGATATTTCTCCTGTGGTATGTGGTGCATAGAGCAGGCATGTTGGAAAAAAATCAGTCATTATTGTGGATTAAAGGGGAAGCTCATGAGTTTGTTTTTTCTGGAGGTGAAACTCTGGCAAGGGAGAACATCACCAGCAGAGAGTTGCAGCAATTATTTTCTTGCTTTAGTACTTTGGTTTTCTAGCAGGTCCTAGCCAGAATTTTGCCGTCTATGGCTGAACGTTACATTCCTAGCTTATTCTCCATTTCAATCTCCTGCCAATATAAGCAGTGGGTGAACTATAAATAAAGCATTTAATTGCCATAGAAGGTGTGCTCGTGTTCCCATGTATGCCACACTTCCACCACGACCTCTGTCAAATCACTGAGTTTCTCCAGCTTCTATATTTAGGCTGCTGAATTTTTTCGAGTTACCGAGTGTCTGTTTAATGTGAACATGCCTAGGCCTTAAAATTAAGGGGAACTCATCTCCAAGAGGGCCTTCAGGCACAACTGTTACATACATCAATAATAGATATGTATTTTTACAGGCAATCTGGCCATTAAAGGTTTATTACATGCCAACAATGTATCAATGACTATAACTAACTGTTTATAAGGCAGTGAAAAGCCCCAGGATATTTCGGATTTGGATCTGAGCCGTAGCTTGCCTCCTACCAAAAAAACAACCCAAGCCTGTAAATATCTTCTCAGCAGCCTGAGCGAGATGAACCAGACAATTTTGTTTTATCAGCTGACTGAGCATCAGAAGATGGTGGAGTTGCAGGAAAGCTGCTGCTACCTCTATGTTAGCAATTGTTTATGGTATATAGCGGTGCTATTAATTCGTTGTTGCATTCATGAGGGTTTAACGGCACAGCGGTGCCAGTGTAGGATGCTATAAAAGATCTCCAGGGCCCTGTGAAAGAACAGGGGTAGGCAGCAGTGTTAGTGTTGTTAGGAAGGATAAAACAATTGTTCTTCCTCGGGTGTCCCCGGAGGACTCCAGCAGGGACACAGCCAGCTAGTAACAAATTTTAAAAAGGCTTCTTTAAACACTCGATATATTCATAAGTCCACACACGCTAACGCAGTTGGGAAGTCTCACATGATCAATGCAATGTGTGTGCAGATGGTGACAGTAAACGTACAGGAGAGCTGTGGAAAAAGATTAAATAAATGTTATCAATGTGATTCCAGTGGTGATAATGGGAAATGAGACAAAAAATTATTACAAAAAAACCCCAACAGTGATGTGAAATCATTTGGGGTGGGGAGTGATTACAATAGAAACAGTGCTAATTTAGAGAACTAATTATCAAAGAGGTTTCACACAATCCGAAAAGCAACCTGGAAGCCATTAGCAACACACCCTGTGGTTTTGCTCAAGTGAGGGGATTAATGGCACTAGCTCCATAAAGGCAACAGCAGTAATGAATCTCCAGGCCTTACACAGTAATGATCTCCATGACAGATATTTCAGGGAACCACATCATCAACCCTCCTATGACCACCTTTTGCTTCATTTCTAAAATTGCCTTGGAGAAAAAACTGAGGTCTCCTTTGCAGCTCCATGTGTAGCTTTTCCCCGTCTGTGGCCAAATGAGGAAATGTTTTATGGATAGTTATGATGGATCCAAGACCTCTTGTCATGGGGATGAGGTAATGCTGCCTTGCAGTCCCACGTGAAGCAATGTTTTGGAGCACAGACCAGTCCTTTCCTGATAGGGACTGGGCATAAATGCTGTCTCTGTTGCAGAATATTTCATAGAATCCAGCATTTCCCCTTCTTCTCATAATACTGTAGGAGGCATTGTAATGACCTGGTTTTAGCTTGTCCATGGCTTGCAAGACGCTGGGTGATCCACAGGGTGAGCGTGGAGGTGTCGGTAGGAGGTTCTGCCTCTCCAAGACTGGCCGCAGCGAAGAAGCGGGTGCTGCTCTGACCTGGCCATCCCTCCCCATGGGTTGACACGAGCCTTCTGGGCTGTCCTACTTGCCCTTTCACCAGCACTAAATTCACTTAAAAGAAAACTTTGCTATATATGCCACGTGGGGGTGTGGGTGCCATTTATGATAAACAGAGACCCTGATTTCATCTGCTTTGAATTACATTTGCTTATGATTACCTGAACAGACCTTATTTATGCTGGCTTTCTCGGTCTGTTATTGGCAGACGTCTCTGAATATATGAGTTTCCTTTCCAGTTTAATCTGTGTTTAAATTTTACAAATAAACTTTTCAGAGATCTGGTTACTTACTGTTCTTGATCCTGCTATCAAAGTGTGTTGCTCTTCCTTTTTAATGTATTCCTACCCCTTTTGATATCTATTTTCTGCACTTTTTAAACCAACCTTTTAAACCCAAGCTGACTTGTGTGGTTGGAAACAGGCTCATGGGAGCAAAACGGAGTCAGTGAATAGTTTAATCCACAATGAACCTTCCTGTCACATTTTTGGGTGATTTAGAGGGAAAAGTTTTGTTTGAAAAAGGCTGCGTTGTTTGTAGCTGTAATAGTCTAAAGATCTAGATAAGGCATTTATTAGACAGAGCGATACCGCTGAAGAACAGAGACACAAGTGTCAGACTGGAGAGCTAAGTATAATTTGAGAAATCATCAGAGTTCTCTTAGAGAGATGAGTAATACCATCGCTGTGGGAAAATGCAGTTGGCAGAGTAGAGAGTGTTAGTAGAGGAAGAGAAAGGTGAAGAGGTAATTATCTCCTAGGAGAATGGCACAGAGAAAGACACGTTTAACTTAGGCAGCCTGGGAAGGGAGAGGAAATATCATGCCCTGTAAAACCAATACGACAACTGGTATTTTGGGGTTCTGGAGAATATAAAGAACTGCTGTCTCTATGGAAAACATGACCAAAATTAAAAAAAAAAAAAAAATATTTTTGCCCCCCCAGAAAAGTGCTAAACAGGACTTTTACCTAAAGAGGATGCTCTTGTGGGGAAGGAGATTCCATCTTTAAAGAGACAGCTAAACACTGCGGGAGGAATGGTTTGGATTGATGTGGCTGTCATGTACTGTGCTACTCTGCAACCCGTGTGGAAACTCATTGAGAAATTGCAAGCGGAAAGAGATCTTGTCTTGCTTTTAAAAAGCTATTTTTCTTGATCCCGAAATTAAATCGGTCAGGAAAAGGCCAGAAAACTATCTTACACACCCACAGACTGTCCTCAGCTCAGCAGTGCTACTTAATGACATTTTAAGCATTTCAAGCTCCATTATCCTATGTGGAAGAACAGCTCTGTGCCTCAAATCTCAGCTTGGGACATGAGAACTAGATTTAAGTCTTTCTCTTTCCAGGCTTCCTGTCTGGCTTTTGGATGGGATTCATTCTCCTCTCATTTTAGCTGTCAGATCTAAGCTCTGGGGTGGGTGGGATGAATCTCTCCCTGGAGAGCCCCATCTCTGGCTGTTGACAACAGGAGGAGCTTGCAGGAAAAAAAAAAGATTCAGCCTGGTTTTGGAGCTTTTATTTAGCTAGCTAGATGAGAGCAGTCCCAGCCTTTGTCAATTATCTAAATTTATTTATTTTTCTTGATTCCTTTTTGTTCCTTAGAAAGGAAGTGCAGTATAGAACTTCCTTATGGTAAAGAAATAAATGCATTGAAGTTCACAGTGTAGCAAGATGCTATCCTAAGCTGTGCACCATATGTAATTTGGGAAGATGGATTTTTGTTTGTGGTGTGAGTGTTTCGGTTTCAGAATGATTTCTCTTTTCAATGCAATATCTTAAATCCCTTTTGCTGCTGTTGCTGCTAGTCACAAAAGCACAAAATCTTACACTGAAAATGATGCAGAAATCATCCCCTTTTCCCCCTCTCCCTTAATTGTTATGTTCACACTTTAGATGAAGTGTCTGAGTGGAGGGTTTAATTTAGATTTAATAGGATAATTATTGCATGACAAATTAATGCCAAACAATTATTAAGTACATCTCTACTGAGGCTTCTGGAGTCTGTAATAGGATAGCTATCAGCTACCTGGTGGTTCAACTTCAAGAAGTCTGCTCCTAATAATCCCAGCATTTATTTAACATACAATTTAAATGCTGATTTAAGTATAGTATTGTCAGAAAATTACTCAATTCACCTAAAAGCCAGTAGCGCCAAATTTTTAGTGGGGAGCTCTGGTGTGGCCCTAAGGGAGGGAGGTGCAAGTATTGCTGGTGTTATCACTGCTGCCTGCACTACATCTTTGGAAACAATGATTAAAACCCCAGGCCTTCACTCGTGCGTGCCAGATCATCTGCAGTCAACAGCGTTACCCCAGGGTAAAACTGATTGCACAGGCTGAAGAATCAGGTCCTGGTTTGCTAATTAAGGTCTTTGTTTGACCAGGCGTGCAATTAATTTGGGGTGCTGCAAGGTATTTTTTTAAAGCAAAATACTTGGAGCTGTGAGAAATTAATCTAGTGCCGAGGGTCAATTTCTGTCTGTGTTTGTATTTAAACTACTGCCTTCGAGCTTCCCAGCAGAGGCAGAAATGGATGGGATGTCCGTGGGTGTCCTGGGTGTTGGAGCCCTGGCAGGTTGTGTCTCCTACAATTATGGCAAGCAAATGGTAGTGGTGTCCTCTCCCTTCTGCTGAGGATGAGGAGGCAAAGACTGTTATCTTTCTCATGGGCACAGCCCACCTCCTTCCTGGCTGGAAGAAGAAATCCCTGTTCACATGGAGTGAACCAAATGAGTTATCCTGGGAAGGTCATGGCTGCTTTGAGGCACCTAATAGAGGTGGTAATGGCAGATCAAACACTGGTTACTGACAGTAATGTCTTATAAAACCACTGACAGAGGAGATGGGGCTGGTGGAGACTGTGGAAATGGCAGGTATTCTCTGCTGGTCTCATGCTAAAAATTCATTCCATGCCTGATCTGAATTGTGCCATAACTTCTTGACCTTCAAAACATGCTGCAAAGCTCTTGATTTGGGGGTTGGGCTTTTTTTTTTCGCCTTTTCCCAAAGGGTTGGGACAGGGTGAATGACAGAAGGATAGTTTTGTTTGCGGGTGTGATGCTAATTTTGTGGCTGGAAAGCTTAGCTGGTTATCAACAGTCTGGATAGTGAAGCTGGCTGCCAGCCTGTCATTACATTTCGATTAGTGTTTTTAAAGACAGCTCCAAAAAAAAGTGCCCAGAGCTGCTATTTATTTATTTACAATGGGTTTACATTTGTAAAGGAATAAATGACATGCCTTCCCGTGAGCTGAGAAAGGGAGCTTATTGCAGGACACCCAGGGTGAATACAAGTGCGAGACATTGGACCAAAATTACCTCTCCCCCTGCAAAGTAAGATGAATATATTGCTCTGTATGTCTTTGACTCCGTGTGTATGTGTGTAAAAGATTTGCAAGGAACTGAAACAAAAGGTTGCCGTGAAGACTTGCCCCTCTGCCTGCCTGCTGCCACTGGCTGCTACTCCAGCTTCATTTGAAAATGGCGAGACAGCATCTCCTCTCCCTGTCACGCAGGGCGGCTCGTCCCATCTTGGAAGGTGGCCAGCTGATGATATGGCACTTGAGGCTGATCAGATATTTGGAATAAATAAACTCTTGCTTTTGGGGTGGGGACAACATTTGCCTTCCCCAGCGCTGCGTGGCCTTACCCCTAGGACGTGAACTAGATTTGAACTTGGCTCTTTGCAGATTAATCTGTCCCTATAAAGATTCTTTTTCAGATCCAATTATTTATGAGGGGAGATTGTTCCTTCCCTCCTCCTTCCTCCCCACCCCTCTCCCAGGCTTCAAATCTTATTGCTGTGCCATCTAGTTTAATTTAACCCACAGCAATTAATGTCCTTGACTGGCAGTGTTTAAACAGCAAACAATTTCATCCTGTAAATGGTAGTTTGCTGCCTGGAATACGAACAGATCTTTAACAATTACATCAGACTATATTTCCCCATGGCAGTTGTAAGTAAAACGCCTGCTATATTTTGATGCTACATGTAGCAAAAGCTACCTGTGACATACACATCACTCACGCGATCGTTTAAGGAATTGTCAAAATTGGGTTCTCCAGTGTCTGATGCTTGGCTTTATGTTCCTGTTCCTAGTTTTGCTGCTTCAGCACAATGTTATACAGTGATGGAGTTTGACTCCTCACCCCTCATTGCCACGAAGGTGTGGGTCATAGCAAGGGAAAACCGAGCTGCTGGGGGGGACGTGCATGTGACAGGCACTGCACCAGCTGCTGATTTTCTTGCTACTTTCGTCCTTGCCCTGAGAGGATGATGAGGAGAAAGGTCTTTGGTTTCTCAGCAGAGGTCCCCAGTCCCGGGATTAAGAGCATTACTGCCGCTGAGGGTTTTTGTTTTGAGTACCTGCCTGAGGTTGCGCTGGGTTCTGTTCGGTAGCATCATCAGCAGTGACCATGCTGTAACGACCTTCAGATATCGTCAACCACAGCCTGGTCTGAACTAGCATTTCCATTTATCTTACTGTACCTGTAGCTCCCAAGCCTTTTCCCTCCAGGAACTTCTAGGAATGAATCTTTAAAAACTTGCTTTCGAATGTTAATCTTCCAGCTAAAGCAAAGATGGGGAAAAGGCTGATTTAGAAGAACGAGGCCCCGGCTGCTTCAGCAGGCTGAAGGGACTGAGAGGCCCTTACAAGAAGGTGCTGTTCTGGGGAAAACTGACAGAAGAACCAGTAGTGTTTCCCGATGTCTCTCAAAGCACAGGATCCGAGTCCTGAGATGGTAAATGCAGTTGAGGAATACTAATTATCAGCCCCAAGCAAATGAATCTATTTAGTATGGAGCTGTGCTTTCCTCTGAGAAAGCCCTTGAGAGATGCTGATGCCTTCAGAAGCTTGATTTCAGGGAAAAGTCAAGGCTGAAGCTATCAGAGAGAGGTTGCCTGAAGTTCACGGGCAGGGGATTTTAGGACATGGAGTCTCCTTTATCCAGATTAACAGTTAACATTTTCCTACGTCAGATTAAAATATATAGGCTCATTTATTATTTATTATCTTACTCGTCTGATATTTCAACTGCTGCCACATCTGATAAGCACGACATAGCCTCCCAGGGGGATTTTATCATAGAAGCAGATGATACCCATATTGCTGTAGATAGATAGGAAGACAGATGAATAGTCGTTCGTAGTCTGTGTTTCAGGATGGTGAAGCTATGGCTGAAATATCAGGGTAGTCTCCTCAATAGAAAAAGGTGCATTTTCTATCCTTTGACACTAACTTACTACCGCTTGAAACAAAGCAGACATAAAAGGAAAGTGTTTTAACACTCCATAAAATCTTCATCATATTTTCAAACTAACCGATCATCTGAAGTATGAAAGCAGAATTACTTTTTTCAAGAAACACACAGATGAAGTAAAGCTTCTGTTTTGAAGTCATACCATGTGTTTGTAGCATGTTCAAAATACAAAGCCACGCTGCTGAATATAAAAAAAGAAAAATACCAGTGTCTTATCAATAGGAGGTTGCTTTAAAAATATTTAGGATACCCTTTCTGTGACACATATGGCCAAACATATTTTTACACTCCTTTATTCTCTCCCTGTGTATGCATGTCTTCACAGAAATCTACACTCGCCCACGCATACCTATGAAAATGACTGGAAAGCCATTTCCCTTAGGGCATTGAATAGCCAGTAACTTACAGGGTCTTGTGTACTGCCATTTATTTCTTGACAAATTGTCATCTTGAAATTGCTACGCTTTTTTTTTTTTTTAATCTATGTGGGCCCAACACGGTGCGTTGCATTCTTGCAAATCATTCAAAAATTGTAAATTTGAAGCATCCAGACTTCTGCTGGGAGGGTTACACGGCATTATACGAGCAATCCAGGGAGTTCCTGTGCTGGTGACAATTTCCTAATTCAAATACTAGAGGGGCCAACCCTGGCTAATGCTTTACTTGTCTGAATACTCACAAGGAGGGAAGAATTGGTGGTAAAACTCTCCAACACGCACATTGCTATAGGAGTAGAGATGGGGCTTTGGCAAATGAACTTTCAGTGCTTAGCCTCATTTTTATGTGGTCATAAATAATTAACACTGGAGAACAGTGACAACACTGCAAAAGCCAGTCAATAGCATTTTCTTTTCCAAAAGGTCAGGTGTATTAAAAAATAAAGAGGGAGAAAAACAGCATTAAGGCAACACTTCTGAGTTCTTCCAAACAGCTTGATGAGGCAGGGGCCGTTTATAGCACAGTATTTCCAGCAGCTCTGCCTGAATTGGGATGTGTGATTGACTTCCGGTGAAACCACCACATATTTGCACGTTTAATGGTGGAACATCTTGCTTCAGCATTTTCCTGGGTAAGGACAAGCTTTGGTCCATGTGTGTTTCCTTGGGTAGGGTCGGAGGGGCTGAGCACTGAGGCTGTGCTGCTCCGGCCGTGCCGTGGTTCTTGCCGTGCCTGCTCCTCGGTTTTTTTCACGGCACAGCCTGGCTCTGCAGAAATGCAGTGTACCTCCGCTGCTGTGCCCCGGCGGGAAGCCACGGTTTTGCCAGGTCTAAAAGCTGCTGAACTTTGAAACCTGGCAGCACGTACCTGGTCGTGGCGCCAGAAGCTCAACAGCTTAATGCCTCTCCACATCACTGAACACCATCATTCCTCTCCTAATTATGACCTGGTCATTGTACAGAGAAAGAAAGCACAGTCAGACACAGTCCAGTTGTAATCCCTTAACTGCTGCTCATATGAACTGTCCTTGCACCGTCTAGCATTGCCAGATTACGGTAGGCAGGCAAAAGCCGTGGACAATTATCAATCTCTGTGTGCCCTACAGAAAAGTACTGCGTGTTTAAATCCCCCCCGGGAGAACTCAGCTCAGTCAAAATGGATCAGACCCATCACTTTTGGAAAGGTGACAGCCCAGTCTTTTGATGCGCTCCTTGCCGCTATAACCCAGCGATATGATGGGATGGCACAGGGGGGATGGCTGACGCTCGTGCTGCCTCGGAGCATGCTAGCACAGGAAAGATGCTGTATAGTACCAGGGCTTTCATGGAAAGCCTGGTGGCACGTTGGCAGATCAGCAACCCGAGACCTGGGGGTAATCACTGAGGGACAGCTTAATTGGTGACCTCCATAGCGGTACTGATGTGACAGGCTTTTACAGCCTCCTCGGAGTGAGAAAAAGTAAAGCCTTTCTAAGAAAAGTGGAGCAAGGCATGATTTTTATACCTGAGAACATCACATCTTATGTTTTCTTTGCGAGCATGAACATTTCTACCCTCTAGAAAGTACTTTCTCTCTCTCCCAAACTCCCTTAGCTCACATGGTAGTTGGCAAAATGGGTTAAGGATCCTAAATTTCTCTGTCAGTTAAAATACAAGAACCTGAATAATTTATGCAGCTCCACCCTGAGTTAAGAGACAAACACCAGCCAGGGTGCAGCAGCTACCGAGTTCCTTGAAATACCACCTCAGTTTTGGGTGTTAGGTTTATTTTATTCAAGAAACACGGGAAGAGAAGAAGAGGCATATGAGCAAGCACACCTGAAATCTCTTTTAATCGAAGCTGACATGAGCTGAAATAATCAGGAATTCCAGCACCTGTGTTAGATGCATTAGTCCTGTGTATGCTTAAGGTGTTCTGCACACACACCAAACCCCTGCTAAAGCTCTCATGCTTCTGTACCAGAAGAAGCAAAACCTTCATTGTACCTTACAAATTACTCCCCAGTGTGATCTTAAATATTAATCTGCTTCAGGTTATTAATCATCTGGAAGGCAAGAGTTCTATTTAGGCCATGCAGTAGAATGGGGACTCTTTTTTGTCATCTGTGACAGAGGTGGGATAACACGTCTTGGAGTGGTGGCAGTGGCCCTGGGGCGATCATCTCGCGCCGTATCTCCTTTGCACCTTTCTGCCTGCAGCAAGAGCGCTTCTGAAGGTGCTGTGCGTGTTGTCTGGGATGGAACAGCTAGGGGCAGAAACAGGGTCAGAGTCAGCAGGTAAGGGCGTATTTCAGATTTTGCTTCTAGGATACAGGGAAAAAGCCCGTCAGGCGTGCAGCGAGGTGAGCCTCGGAAACCCTCGTGTGAGCCAGCTTTCCCCTTCCCACTGCTGCAGCGGGTTACAAGCCACAGCCATGTCAGACATGGGATGTGCTCACATCATATTCTACGTGCAGCATCCCTGGAACTCTTAAAGATTAAAAATGTAGCAAACCATAAATATTTGAAATCCCCTGGAGCTGGCATATGTACTGTCTTTAAGCAGACCTTTTTGATCTGGTATCTGTTTTTTCTAGAACAGCAACACGCCTCTTGCAAGGTAGTCTCTTCTTTTTCTTCCCCCC
>VYZM01020333.1:1296877-1348521 GCA_013398915.1 Dromas ardeola
CCTTTCCCTTCTCTGGCAGCAGAAAGTTTCACGTTGCTCTTGCACAGCAGCAACAGAGCATCACAAATCCCACTGCCCAGCTGCACGGACTGGAGGTGAGACTGCAGCCTCTCCTGAGCCTCTCGCCTCCTCTTTCTGCTTTTGTTGGCTGGATTTTGCTCAAGTGTGTGGTGATCCGATGGCATGAAGGACTGCAAAGTAGTGGGGTCGCCCTCTGCATCTGACCCGGAACAGGTCTAAAATGGGGAGACTTCATTTTGTTAAGCTCTCGGGAGATGCAGGGCAGCATGTGTTATCTGCAGTGCAAGATAAGGACCAAATTCTGCTGTGCTGAGCTCAAGACTGCGACTCCTGGGTTGCTGGGCTAGTCTGCTCTTAGGTCCTAATGGAGGATGTGGGAATCTCTTCCCTTGAACAGCGTTTAACCCAAGGTGTTCTGATGGGTTTGTGGTGGGAGAGGCAGTGCTTAAATCTGCCGTTCCTCAGATGAATGGAGACTGGCAGTATCCGTTGCGGTGTTACTCGAAGCACTGTTTGAGCTTAAGTTGTTCTTGAACAGCTCGGGAAGACTGGCAAATGTTTCACTGCAGGGTGGACAGGCATTTACTTGAATTTTCTCTGACTAACACTGGGAAAGTGATCAGGCTTTCTCCTATGTTCTGTGCATCTGCTCTAATAAGCGCTCTCCTGTCTGTCGAAGAGCAGAGCCAGGAACAGCACCAAAAGAAATTCCCCCTTGCATCCAAATGAGTGTTGCCAGGGGGAAGGAAGAACAGATTCCTTCCCTTGACTTATAACGAGAGGGAAGAAACAAATCAGAGTTTTGCAGTGAAATAATACAATTTTTATCAGCACAGGATTCCTTCAGTCACCCCGTGTGACCACATCCGACGTTACCCCAGGGTGTCCCAGAGGTCTCCTGCGGTGTTCTCCCTTGGGAAATGAACTTGCACACTTTGCTCTGCAAGGTGTCTCTCTGGAGCTGGAGATCGGCAGCTATCTAATCCTCATTAGCAGACTCATTAGCCTCTGGTATGGATCACCCTGTAGGGGGAGACGGTGGTTCTCCCTGGTAAAACATCTTATGTGATCAAAGACAGGGAGTGTCTCACCCTCTTTTCCTTACAGTTAAGCTGAAATGCAATTATGTTCTTCCCGAGGCCAGGGAATAGATAGATAATGGCAAGCACCAACTGTCCCCTGATGAACTTCTTTTCTGAGCAATTTTTCAGAAAGATTTCCCCACCCGACTTTGCTTCAGTGTTGCTGCAGACACACCTCTTCGGGGCATAATTCAGAACGTCTCACAGTTTGATGCTTTCTCAGTCTATTGCTATTTTTAGTCTGGTTTCCAAAGAAGCAAAGAATCCATAGTCATGTGCTCCCTTACCTTTTGTCTGTCAGTCCCTCAGTCTTTCTCTAATGATCTCTGAATTAATTGACCAATTTCAGCCATTCTGGACAGAATAAATTATGTTCCTTTGAGTAGAATAGGCAAAGGAGTAAGATTTGTGTGTTCCTGCTAAAGGAGGATTGCCATGAATATTACCTGTCCTGCATTGGTCCAGGTGGCTGGTGAACACATGCACAGGACTGACATAGCTACAACATGGGCTTCTTCTTCTTGCCTTATACAAGTGACATAGAAAAGAACTGGGGGGCAGGGGGAGAAGACTTCATGGCTGAGACAGGATTATGTGTGAGGGGCAATTGTGAGTGAGAACCTGGCTTCTTAAGGCCAGCAGAGATATAGGACTGATGCACTGAAAAAGGAGTTTTATTTGTTTCCAAGCTCAAGCTGATGGTGGTAGGAAGGATTTCTGCTGTTGAAAGATGTCCTATGGACATTGTTTAATGTCACACCAAAGACACCAGAGGTACTCCCCATTTAACTCTCCCTTGGAAGAACCTAGCCAGGAGAAAGACCACCACTTCTCATCACCAGCTCAGCTCCCTCAGAGGCTTATCTAAATTGGATCTCCTATAATCACCAAACTTTCCTTGCAGACAGCTGTTGAGAAGATCTTCAAAGTTTTGGGCCCCTCACTTCAAGAAAGGCATTGAGGTGCTGGAGCATGTCCAGGGAAGGGCAACGGAGCTGATGAAGGGTCTGGAGCACAAGTCTTATGAGGAGCGGCTGAGGGAGCTGGGGGTATTGATCCTGGAGGAAAGGAGGCTGAGGGGAGACCTCATCGCTCTCTGCAACGACCTGAAAGGAGGTTGTAGAGAGGTGGGGGTCGGTCTCTTCTCCCAAGTAACAAGCAATAGGACAAGAGGAAACAGCCTCAAGTTGCTCCAGGGGAGGTTTAGATTAGATATTAGAAAAAATTTTTGCACTGAAAGATTTATCAAGCATTGGAACAGGCTGCCCCGGGAAGTGGCGGAATCATCATCCCTGGAGGTATTTAAAAGATAGGTAGATGTAGTGCTTAGTGATATGGTTTAGTGATGTTTTTTGTCAGTGTTAGGTTGATGGTTGGACTTGATCTGTAAGGTCCCTTCCAATCTAGACAATTCTATGATAAATGTCTCCTGTTTGGCCACATACAGCCTTACATTTTACTTGCGTTGCCAACAGAGACAGCTCTCATCTGCAGAGCAGCAAATTGTGTTGACCCACTCACCAATGAGAGATGAATTCCCTTTCTTGTCTCTCCTTAGAAAGCTAGATATGTACCTTCAACTATACCCTCTGTTCAACTTGCACTTCTTTTAATGTTCTAATAGCTTTGTAATCAAGATCCAATTTTGGCTTAGGGCTTATTTGAAGTTGCAAACCTCTTTGAGTGTGTTGAGAAGTTGTGGTACTTCAAGGGGACAAGTGTTGCTGTTTCTTTGGCCTTTTAAAGTACTGCTAATAGAAGAGCTATCTGAGTCCATCACACACAGGGAGTTAATTGAAAACCTGGCTGTCTGCTATTGGCCATTATGACAGGCTGAATAGCATGTCGTTCCGCCAGAGCATCCTGAGCCCTCCCCTGCTGCTTCTTACCCCCATCAGTTTGGATTTCCAAGATAGCAATTGGAGGGAAGACAACATTTTCATGTCTCTGGGCAACAAATACAATATTCATTTTGCATAGATTTATTATGTGTCTGGAAAATGTATCGCTCCTACATTCACTATATAACAAATCTGGCCGGTATCGGTGGTGCCTTGCAGTACTATGCGCTGGTGATAGTCACTGGGAGCAGTATTGCCAGATGTACTGGCAGAAAACCAACCACTCTCTCTCCGTAAGTGGCCAAATGCTCTGACTTGCACGCTGCATTGCAGTGTGTTGATGTTGTTGAGTAACCGCAAGATGTTCCACTGTAACAGCATCAGCAGCCCTTGTGTCCCAGGTGATCAGGAGCTGCTTAAATCAGGGCATTGAAATTCTATATCGTGGTTCATAACAATGAACTTTATTGATCCTGTCTACACTGTGGACCTGATCCGGCAAAGCATCTGAGCATGTGCATGGCTCTGAGGCAGCAAGTGTGTACTTTCTCTTTGCTTTACTCTGATTTGAGATGAAAAGTACATTCCGAAATCCCAGTTATTTGTGCAGAAGGGGAATTGCATTCCCCTCGGAGTGCCAATTGCAGCAACATCATGTGAGTGTGATACAGCATCGATGTCCCCAAGGGAAGGGACTTGAGCTGGGCAGACTGACTGCACCAAAACAGTCGAGGAGTGCTTGCACAATCTGTTGCAACGTTTCAGTCAAAGGGAGGTGTGAGTGGGGAAGAAGCCAGCTTCCTGCTGGTGGGTGATGATATTCAGCTACGGGTGATCATTTCTGATCTGCAGGGACGTGCTGATTGTGCTGGAGGCAACTCCATGACTCCTGTTTCAAGTAGATTGTTAGTCGCATCCATCAAACATGGTTTTTGCCAGGCTCTGAGCGTGATATAGTTGAAAATGGGATTGGCAGTGCCTTGAACCTGTTGAACACCTCCATATGCAGCAGTGAGGGTCATCAGAACCCCCCATTAATTTATTCTCATTTACAGCCCTTTTGGGGGGTAATTGTAGATCATTTTGGGGCACATGGCAAGCCTGGAATCTTTACTGCGAGTGTGAGAAAATACTCAATTTAACAGCTGCATGGGATATTTATAAGGCTGCATGTAGCTTTTGAATATTACTATAGTGGACGTTTTAATTAGGCTAAATCTGCCTGGGAACCTTGTGCTGAGACACTCCTGTCACTGCAGGTTAGGGTCTCTGCCATTGACTGCATCTAGGAAAGGCAGAAATACGCAGTTAAGACAACCCGTTCATTTTAGGAAAAGAGTATTTGACAATACCTGAGAGGTGAG
The DNA here is from genome assembly GCA_013398915.1 of Dromas ardeola. Lineage (NCBI taxonomy): Eukaryota > Metazoa > Chordata > Aves > Charadriiformes > Dromadidae > Dromas > Dromas ardeola. The sequence goes on from VYZM01020333.1 coordinate 1,301,186, forward strand.
CGGGGTGAGCAGACACATCCAAAGCTTCCTACGGGTCTAGAGGCACAGCCTGACCGAAGGCATTACGGGGCAAGTAGCTTTGTGCTGGCATTAACTATGGAAGGGGCTGTGCATTGGCGAGCTCTAATCTGAAGTGTCACAGGACACAACATCGACATCGGTAACATCGACAAGTGCATTTTGCTCTGCTTTTATCCCAGGCTGCATTTGGAATTGCAATTGTGTTTTACGGGGATCTATGTGTTGTGTTGCGATGGCTCCACGTGTAGACTTTGGAGCTCTAATTTGAAGCTGTCGCTTTCCCTGGCTCCTGTTCCACTTGTTGTCACACCTGCTTTGATGTATTAAGCCATCACTTGTTGTGTGCGTGCTTTTTAATCCTTTTAATTCCTTTGATTGCTGGATGTTGAAAGACAAAAAGAATAAATAACTGGAACAAAGACTGAAATGTGTGCTTGGAGCGAGTTTTCCTCCTCCAGAAGCTGAGATTGTTTTGCTTTTACTCACAGAATTATTCCAGTTCACTTAATCGTCTTTTTCGAATGGGAGATGCGCAAAAGGTGGGACTGTCTTAAGTGAGGTTGAGCAGTTGAGGTGTTCAGGGAACCAGCTAGGCTCTTGGCTGCCTTTAAGCTTCTTAATTTACTTGATAATTAAAAAAAAAATTTCAAAGCACTCCCCCCAGAAATCAAATTAGGGTTTTTGCCTTTATATCCAGGGGAAAGCTGTTTTTCCTTTGGCGAAGGAAACCAGCCTGGGCAGCTGTTGCTTTGAATACTGACTAGAGACGCTGTCTCATCCAAATGTCAGACACATTCAAGAGTCACCATTATTTTAATCAGTCACCTCTGCTTCCTCTTCCCTCTCAATCACAGCCCCAGCAGGTCCCTGTGATCCCTTGCTGCCTTACCTTCTCTGACTCCCTTTCTTTCCGCTCCTTCCCCTTCTCAATCCTTCATCGCCTGCCTCGGCAGGTCACCTCTCTCAGACCCTTGCCGCTGATCCGTTCATATCATCCTGCATTGTCCAAGTCAGGCATACTGGTCCCTGTGGGGCATCATAAAGCAGAAGCCTATGAGACACGTGAAACAAGACCATGAAGATATTTGGGAAACTCATGCTGATCTCATTAGGCTCATTGTCCTCCTGATCCTTTGTGCAAGGCTGTCACTGATTCCCCTCGGCCTTTTTGAATAACTGCACAGCCAGGAAAGCAAAACAGCCTCCTGTCCCTCCCGCTGCCCTCCAGACCTCTTTAGACTGATGGTACCAAGGAACTCCAGCTGGGAGGTGACCATGCTCTGCCACTTGCGCACATAAACATTTACAGAGACCTTCTGGCTAACCCAGGCTGGAATAACATGGAGTAACTGAAATTGTGATGTGCCATACGGACTGAGGGGTCTGGGACCAGAAGAGGCCCAAAACTCAGAAAGAAGATGCGTGAAGGGTAGATTTCTCATCCCAGGGGTCCTGTTGATCAGCAAGATTTACTGTTTGCTCTTAAGTACCTGAAATCAATGATCATCAGATAATAACACATTGATAATGAAGTACTCGTTGCCCGCACGTGGCTGGGCGGGTTTTGCCCCTTTTCCCATCTGCAAAGCCCCGGGTACCCTCAGCAGGGAGATGTACACTGCTGCAGCTCCCTGCATTTCTGTCCTGAAAATGGAAAGGGATTATTTTTGTATGCTTTCAAACACGTGAACGTTTCTAATTTTCTTGCCTGCTCCTGGGGCCTTAGCTTTGTTAACATTTTGGAAATGAAGCCTTACGAAAAAGCTTTTCACAAAAAAAATAAAGCATTTGGGCAATCAGCGTAGAGCAGCCAAAGTCCTGTAGCTTCGGAGTAACTATGTTGCCTTGTTCATTTTTTCTGTTTAATGACACTGCCTCCCCTGCTTACCTCACACGCTTACTTCAGTGGGAATAGTCAAGTGGGAGCACCAAAATTCAAATTATGTTGGATAGATGCCTTTGTTCATTTTGGAGAGAGGCATAAAAGGCCAGGCTGTGAAATTTCACAACTGCATTTTTGTTATACTTAGGAATGTATTTGTTACCTCATGACTTAGTCTCTCTGTTGCTTTACTTTGTGCACACCTATAAAAAGGATCATAGTATGTCACAGCAGTGAGATAGAAGAGTGAATCCATCTTCTATCCTGTGCTTTGAGATGGCTGAATGTCAGACCATCGGATGAAGAAGGAGGGTTGTGACTGAAGACCCCAGGCAGCTCAGAGGCAGCATGGTCTAGCAGATGGTCCCAGCTTCCACGAGCAGCAATGACCACCCACTTTTGCATGTGACTTGCCTGGATGTCTGCAATGAATACTGTGCTCAGCAGCAGCTTTAAGACAGTGGCAGAGGAGATTTCCTTCTTGTGGAGCAATATCTCTGAGCTGTGCTGGGATCAGACTTCAAACTGGGCCATGAGCCAGTGCCTCCTGCCGCAGGGCATTTATAAACAGCTGAAACATCAACTCCCAGCAGCTCCAAGGCAAACAACAGACTGGCTTCTGCACATGTACCAAACCAAATCCCTCCCCTCCCTAAAGGGCCAATATTTCTATCTTCTTTTCCTTTCATAAAAATACTAAGGGGGCGTCAGAGGACGGTGCCACAGAAAGTTGTGATATTCTATTCAGCCATTGAAACTAGCTCGTAGAAGACACTGCAACAGATGCAGCCTAGCTGTGGAGCACTCTCCGGTGTGGTGCTGGCAGAAAAAAAGGGCCTTGTACCTCAACCCATCAGCTTAAAGTTGCTTTGAATCCTACCTTGTAAGTGTGTTATGCACAAATGATGGCAGTCATGAAATTTCGTAACCTTTAGAGAAACAGAACATCAGATCTTTCATTGAAGAGGCATGTTGGGTCCTGCTAGGAGAAGGAAGGAGTTTATCAACCAGTGAGGACAGTCAAAACCCCTTACTGGATCATTGTATTAAGAACAGTAAATATACACACAGAAACCAGAAATTCCCCTAATAAAAGTTCATTTATTTCTCAACAGTTGAGTCAGCAATACTAGACATCTCCTGTGAGGGGTAGAGATGGCCATTTCCTTCAGGAAGAGTTTGTTTTATTTTTGCAGGGCTGGGCCATGGAGCAAGGAATGATGTTAAGAATGATGTCTTTCTCACTTCTCTGGTAGAGTAGTACTCCCCTTTGGTCTAAATGTCACGTGGAGAAGAAAGGGTTGTGTTTTGTGTGAGGCAACCAAGCAATTTCCATTTGCCACTGGAAAGGTGACAAATACTTTTCATTTGCAACTCAGCAGGAGGAAAAGTCATAATTGTTGGTTCCATCCCCAAAGCGATTTCCGTCAATGCCACACGCATCCTCTTAGCCCATCTTGTCACAGCACTGACATGTGGCTTTTCACAGCAAATATTAGGATTGTGTCCCGGAGGTTAAAACTGAAGTCCTTTCCAGATGAGACTGCAATCTAGTCTTCCAGTTGGTCTCACAGTCCTGCTTCTGCAGAAATATCCTGACCATCCATCCAATCCAACCTGGTGCAAACAGTGAGATTCCATATTCATTTTCTAAATTCACATATGCATTCAAAAACTATTTTTGCAGTTTATTCTTAACTGGAGCTAGGATCCTCCTCAGGTATATGCACAACCCAGAATGCTTGCTAGATAAGCCCATCTCCCTGATTCTTGTGGTGGTTTTGCTTTTCTCGTGCTGGTATTTTTCTTCAAGCCAAAAGGTACAAGTAATGCAAGGTATCAGGATTGTTCCTTCAAGGGAGTCAACAGCCTGGATGTCAGGAAAGGAGAGCGGGGCCTTGTACAGATCTACAGGCTAAGTTTGACTCTAGGGGTAAATAGTTAATGTTTTGAGTTTGTTTAGTGATAATTTAATAGGCAAATGACAACACCAGAGAAATAGCAATATATTTGATACTAGAAAGAGTTGTTGCACTCTATTTAGTAAAGACATAAACATTTTTAATTAATAAAGTGTTCTTCAAAAATGCATTATTTACTGGTTTGAATAGTTATGAGGAAACAATTTATCTTATTTAATGAACCGTTTTAAAATATTTTTGACAGCGCAATGGACTGTTCCCTTTGGCATTTTTTTTCTCCTCCTGTTGATACTCAGTTGCATATAAAAACAAATACAATAGCATGATGAAACAGTGTAAGACTAAGGCCGTAGAGCTCTTTCCAGAATTTGGGCCATGAAGTCAGGTTTAACCCACCTCAGTATCAACTGCTGTTACTAGTTCTTTATGTATCTGGGGAGAGCGTTAGTACATCCCAGACCAGGCTCTATCAAAACGTATTACTGAAGAAATAAGAGCAGTTGCCATTGTTGAAATGTCACCTTTTGGTAACCTCGGTTTATTCAGAGAACAAAATGATCTCTAAGTACAAATTGGGCCTGATAGTCTCTGGAGAAATCCCTCCATAAGACTATTTAAAGGTTATCTGCAATTTGACTGGAAAATAGAGTCAAAGCTGTTAAACATGACTCTGTTATTGTACAATCCCAGAAAGTTCAATGTGTTTTTGGGTTGTCAAGTGCAGAGATTTTGGCCTGCTTATAGAGCTATGGCAAATGCTCCTGGGGATTCATGCCAGAATTTAGAAATGTATTGATCAGGATGAGTAAGAGGAAAAGAATAAAAACACAACATGAAGCATCCTGAAATGAAACACAAAGATCAAGCATCAAAATATAATCAAAACATATCAAAGACCTTTTCTGACACTAAGAATATACTAATCAGTGTATGTTAATTCTGTCAAGTGTTCCTTCGCAGTGGGGAGGAAAAGGTTAGGTTGTTGCTGAATTTGGACTCGTTATTGGACTTACATGTCTTGTTTTTGAGAAAATATGTGTATGTAAAGTGGAACAAAGCTGAGCCAGTAAAATGGGGGAAATGTGGCTTTTCTTCATGCTTGCAAAACAGCAAGCAGCCAGTCAGTCCCAACTGAGTGTTCAGATGGGTACGGGGGAGTCACGGGGACTATTTCCCTTGTCTGGACACCTGTGTTGATGTTTTGTTCAGATCTGTCTCGTGCATCTTTCCTTCTCATCTTCTACGTGATGGGCTTGCTCAGACTGGTCATGCTGGGCTATGTAGGATGGGTCATCTCAGGCAAAGATGAAGGGAAAAACCGGGCAGAAAACGTGAACAGGATGAGGTATGTGAGGAGGGGAGAGCAGAGCAGACCCACACGTGTGAGGCTGTGGGATTCTTGCTTCTCCACAAGTGACCAGCTAATGAGTGAATGGACCTTTGAAAGAGAGATTATAGAAAAGACAGAGGCAAACTCTTCTCAGAGGTGCACTATAAATGGACAAGAGCCAGTGGGTACAAGTTGCAGCAAAGGGATTTCTGACTGTATATAAGAAAAAAAAAATTGATGTGAGTGTTTTGAAGTCCTGAAACAGGGGCCCAGAGAGGTGTGGCTCTCCATCCTTGGGGCTTTCGAGATTTGACTACAAAAGATCTTGAGCAGCCTGATCTTGCTTTGAAGTTAGCTCTGCAGGCAGTTGTACTAGGTGACCTCCAGAGGTCCCTTCCAACCTAAATTATTCTATAATTCTAAGAAAATGAAGCTTATGTTTTATGAATAGGCACTGTATGGTATAGCAAACAAATACAACAAAGGAATGAAAAGTTGGTGTGTTGCGTTTTTTTTTTTTTTTTTAATTAAGCATTTCTTTTCCCTTGCCAAGATTTGGGCACAAGATTTCCTTAGCAACAGTAGAATGTGTTTTTTGGCAGGGAAGGGGTAGTGCAAAAGTACTGTTCCAGCACCGTGTAGGTGCATGGACCATCAGCAGGTGCAGTGTGAAAAGACAGATCTCTGAACCCTAAGTTTGGCAGGTTTAAGTTTAGAAAAAAACTAAGAAGAAGAAAAAGAAAAGAAAACCATCTGTACCTCAAGCTCTGCTGAGACAGAATTTGGAGTTAAGCAATGAAAGAAAATTATCTTTGAAACAGTCACCTGAGCTTTTTCTTTTCATTTGAATGTTGCCAAGGACTAAGAATAATGCTATACCAAATGTTCTTGCGAAAATGGAGAAAATAGCTGCCGTTGAGCACTGTAAAGCACCTGACCAGCATTTCAAATGCACCTTCTTCCCCTTCCTCCTTTGGTCAGCAGTCTCTAGGAAATGAGAAACAATCACTTTCGTATTGGTTTCCCCAGCGGGCAGCCTTGCCTGTAAGCAATTTGTCATTTAGCACAGTTAAATGAGAGATCATGGTTTTGTTTTTTTTTCCCTGTTACCCAAGCTGCGATCCTGCTGCTGTTGCAGCAGTGAATGTTCTCCCCTCCCTCTCCTCTCTGTACCTGCCAAACACGTACAGAAACACTAGATCCGTCTGGCTGTACGTAACGGCGTGGAGTCCTGCTGTAGTTTACAGCATGAAATAGCCAGGGAATAATCGAGCCCCGGGAACAGCTCCAACATCAGCTGAGCTGAAGAAAATAAGGGGAGACAAGGAAAATGGCATGAAGCTAAGCCCAGCATCACTGCTGCTCTGGAGTTTATACTATCTACGACTACGTCTCCTCTGAAATAGCCTCTTCCTCTCTTCCATAGGGTGGAGGTGAATTGCACCAGCCCTTCTCCCTCAGGAAAGGCGACATAGTGCTGGTTACGTGAGGAATGATTAGGCCAGATTTTCAATTGAGGCACGGCTTCTCTGAGCCTCTCAGGAGAAATAAACAAGCCAAAATGGAGCGAGTAGATCCCCTAAATTTGCAATAGTCCTTCCAGTGATGGCTGGGACCAAGAAATAATTGCCCAGCTCATTCTGGTGGCTTTTGTCAGGGATGAGAGGGGAAGGCAGCTGGTGGATATTCTCCCTTAACGTGTGGGCCAGGAGAGGGTCTGCACGTGGGGATAACAGAGCATACCAGTGGTAGTCCCATGTAGCACAGGAGCCTGAATTAGTCTTGGAAATATATGTACGTATCTCTCTAAACCTGTATGGTCTTACTCTCCTGTGCAAAAGGATCTCTGTCTCTGGGGAGGTCTACCTGCAGACAGATACTCCAGCTCTTTATCAGCTACTTTAGACAAATCATAAGCCCGTTCTACTTATTTTCTCCTTCTGTCACTGTATGCCTGCAAATGCACAATAAATAAACAAATAAAAAAAAAAAAACAATATGGCTGTTAGTCAAAAGAAAGTATCAAGGAGGTGAGAACATCTCTCTCCAGAACGACTAGTGCCTGGAAAATGAGCCTTGAGGGGAAAAAAATGAAGGGAAGCCATGGAAATGAACAACAGGAGAATGATACAAAACGTTGTTGCTTCTCAGTAGAATTTTACCCATCAGCTTTGACATAAGTACCATATTCCGGCTGTAAAACATAATTAGAGCAGTGAATCAGAAAGGAGCTGTCCATCGAATAGCACAGCGTGTTCTCAGCCGAGGAGAGGGATGTGAAACTCATGCAAAAAAGGCTGAGTTCCCTGCTTCCTCCTTAGGAAACTGAGTGTGACACAATCAGCAAAAAACCGTTTGCAGCGAACTGCAAATTTCACATGCTCCTGGGAGCCGGAATTCGCCTTTGAGTTCTGCATTAAGTCGAGCAAGCTGCCTCCTTCCGTCGGTTCCTGCTCTCGGAGCTCCCCTTGCAAAGTGTAAGTGTTCCGCAGCGCTGCTCCTCGGCTCTGTCGTGGGGGAAAGCAATGGCCAAACCCCACAGGTTTGGATGTGAGGTCGAAGCCTGGCTGGTGTTCGAGGATGTGGCAGGGCAGGTCTTCCAGCTCAGTGGTGTGGGTTCTTCTGACGTTCGCCAGGCTTGATCCAATAATCCATCGTCTTATCAATTATGCTGGCTCTGCACACAGAGCTTTTGAAAGCTGGGTCTTTTAAAGGGCCCTTTCAGAAAAAGCAGACTTTCTCCTTTTTTGATTACATTAGGGTTTTATTTGTGCATTTTGCGTGCATATCAAAGGCACGGGTTTATGCCTGGATTTCCAGGGTATCCTCAGCCTGGGTGCAGCACATAATTAGCGGTTTCCCTATATATTTCCATCTGCTGCCTCTTACCATGGCAACCCCTGGACAGTACCCTCAGGTCAGGCTTCTTCACTCCCTTTTAGGGCCGGGAGTACAAGTATGTTCCTTCCTCGGGTAACTTCCCAATCTGTGAGCAGGTGACCACCTTGGAACCGCAGTGACAGGAAGTGTTGCAGTGCCATTCCTTTGGCTTTTTCTCTTCTGGGGATGATTTCTTCTTCAGTCATAGCAGGGATGTTACCAATTTTGCAATTCACAATGCTGTGTCTCAAAAGTTGCCCAGCCTTGTAGTCTGTGTCTATAACTTGATGTGCTACAATGTTATTTAGTTATTTAGTGCTATATTGCCCATCCTTATCATTGCCTTTGTGTTGTGTCGCACTGTACTTGTCTGGACCTACCAAATCTGTTCTCCAGGCTGGGAAGTTTAGGCACTGTGGGGTACACACAGCTTATGCCCAAACACTGCCCCTACAGCCAATTTGCACACAAATGGCTCAAGTCACATTCTTCTGCAAACCAAACCTTCATTTGATTCTAACCATTGAGCAGAACATGAACAGAGCAGACCTGACCCTAAGTCCAAGTGCATTATGCATCCAACTGAACAGACTGAGCCTTATAATGGCTTTTGACTGCCTAACGTTGCGTTGATTTTGGAGGCACAGCAGCAACACAAGTAACACAGGCAATCAGTGCTGCGTGGGTGGAATTTCACTGCTTGCACATTGCCTATATCTAGGACTTCCTCCCTGAGGAGTTTCTGGAATCCAACAAAAAATGCTTATCCTCGTTAATATTTGAATTTAAACACACCCTCCCTGCCCCAACCTGCCCCAGAATCTGTGATAAGGAACATCTCCTGCCCAGTGGCCAAGCTCACAGGGACATTTGTCCCTGAGGAATCCAACGTCCCTTTCATTCGTGCAAGGGAAAATTAATTGTGTGCTAAATGGAAAATTTATCTTAGAGCAGCGCAGCTGGTAGCAGTGGCCTTTTCAAATGCACTCAGCTCTCCAAAGGCAGCTGATTCAGAACTACACATGCTGGTTGCTATCTTGTACTGTGAGGATCTGTACTCTAACTCCATTACGAAGACCATTTTTCCCTTAGGTACTTACAGAGTGTGTGGGTAGCACTCAGCCGTGGTGTATAACAAGCAGGACTTGTCTACCAGCTTCATGTCATTTTGGCAGCCCAAAATGGATCATTCTGTGTTATGGAACAGCCAAGACTTTGCTGACTGGTGATAACCTGGCTGGGCACTTGTGCAAAACTCTTGCACACTTCAGCTGTACCTCATCAGACCCTTTGTCTTCAAGTTTCTTTGATCAGGGGTTAAATTTTCCTCTTGAAAGTAAAAGTCCCCCTTACATAACTCATAGAAAGCCACTGGCGTTTTGAGACAAAAACCATATATCTGAACATAGGTGTGGCATTTTAGGTGCCCAAGGGTAGCAGAGACTGGCAGATGTATTCAGGACTCAGTGGAGATCTTTGACCTTTTGGAACCATTAGCTAAAGGCCAGGCAGCACAACCTACATGTGTCCAAAGGCATTTTGGACATGTTTTTTTTCAGCTGGATCTTTCCCTTTCAACCTCATGAGCCTTCCCAGAAGGTATTGGGGTCCCCATGAAAGGACTTTTTGAATTCATCTCCACTAACTTGCTTGACCCAAGAAGGAGCAATGGCAAGGGCGAAATGGCAGTACAAGCAATAAATAACATCAGATCTTTGTGAAGGACCCAAATCTTTCAGAATCTTCAATTGCTGTTAACATCAATGTCAATATGAGCTGGTAAGCACCAGAGAGAGGCAAAAAGCCCTCCGCCAGACCAAACACATGTCTCGGTGAGATACCACCGAAAGTAACAGGAATCACTGCCGGGTTCCACGTCCCCAGGAATACCTCCCAAAGCCTCTGTCTTTGCCTGAACTGAGTTCATTATAAAGAAAACATTTCAAGAAGTAAGCTTTCCTGTGCTTTGATCATGCATCTATGTTTTGCTTATCTTGGCTTCCTTCATTCTCTGAAGTTAGAGATCCCACATTGCCCTGTCGTTCCCAGATCACTTTTACTCTCTGCTCCCACTCTGTAGGTCACAGTGGCTGACGAGTAGCAAGACTGGATTGCTGCTGTGTTGCCCTTCCAAGATCATTTAACAGGGTTAGACTCCTGGGCTCCAGTTAACAGCCAGTTGTTAGAGCACGTAACGATGAGTTGCTCTTTCTGCCCTTCTCTTTCAGTCTAACAAATGCAGGAAGATTGTCCTAGCCAAGTGGAACATCACTGAGCCTCACTGGGTGAATGAATTGAAGAAGTGAACGTATTTCTAGGTTTTAGCATCAAATATATAATTTTAAGTGTAATGGCATCACTGCTATTAACTTAGCAAAAGAGGGACCTGCTGGGAATCATTTTTCCATTTTCATTTTAATCAAGAAATCAGTAAATTAATATTAGCTCTATGAAAGCAGCACAGCCTTTTTGTTTTCCCTGGTGAATATTTATTCAAGTCTTTAAACAAGTTCTCATCATTCATTTCTTATGTTTTCCACAAATTTTGAGTTTTACTGCCAGTAAGGTTCAACTAGAACTTAGAGCGGTGTTGCTTGAATGCCAGCTCATGAAAATCTGGTACAGTAGTCAGAAATGTCCTGATCCAATTTATGTTGGGAAGTAAAGAAACCTCAACTGTCTTATCAAAACAGACAAAATTGAAATGAAGAGATGTAATAAAGCAAAATCCAGACAAAAAGAAAGTTGGAATTCATTCTTCAATTATTTTTTTTTTGAAAACCAAACCATTCAATCAATAACAAGACATTGAGCACTTTCAAATAAATCATTCTTTTTTTTTTCCCCTACCACAATAATTACAGAAGGTCCCTCTCATGCATGTAGCTGTGTGGTTCAAGAAACTTTTCCCTCCTATGATAACAGAGTGTCAATATTCAAAGACACCAAGGCTTTATGCAGGCAGAAGCTATGAAAGAGCAAGAAGGTAAAGCAACTTTTCCAAGGCCGTACAATAAAGCCAGGAACAATGTGTGGGTCTCCTGAGTGTCAGTGGAGAATGAGAGTCGCTGGACAAGTAATGGTCTTTTGTTGCAAACACATGCCTCTGATGGTTAATATTCTTCTGTGTACTATGACTCTTCTACTGTCGTTTCGAGAATAGCACTAACTTGGAGCAAAATAGCTGCTGAGTGACCTTCCCAGAAAAGTTCCTCTTCCCCTGTGAAATCCAGTTGTTTAATGTTTTGGTTTGAGGTTGTTTTTTTTTTATTTGGCTATGAGTCCTTTAGTGATTCTCTTTGCATGATTCTCTTGCTGTGTGGCAATGCCCACGCTGCTCACTGCCCAGAGCCTCAGTCAGCATGCTTTCTGGCTATCTCTCCTCCCTCTGACACCTGCCTCCGTCCCAGTTTCTGGGATTATTATTTCTTCCTGTTTAAGGACTAAACAACAGAAATAAATATCTCCCTAGAACACAAATACTCTGGTTGAAACCTGGGTCATGCATCTTCTCTGCTCATCTGCAAAGAGGAAAAAAGAGGAGGTAAAGGGGGAGAAGTGTGCTTAATGCTTGTGATGTATTTATCAGTACATATACAGTTTACACTGCTCAAGATCAAGTCAGCACTACTTGAAACATCCCCCATCCCCTCCCACAGCCAGCAATGCTAAGGTCTTGGCTTGGATGAGGCAGTTTATGTAGCAAAGGAGCAGCTGCAATTCCCTCTCCAGCAAGGTAATGAGGATTCAGTGCCATGTTACTGCTTCTTTATGTTCCTTTTTAATTATGATAGCGTAAATTGACTACTGGGATTGAGCTGAAGAATGGACCCTCCCATCCCTGTACCCTCTTCTCACTCCCTGACTGCCCTGACTCTCCCTTCCAAGATACGTAACTAACAGGCAATGACAATTCCTAGGAGACCATCCATAAAGCTCAGTCCTTTCTATGACGCAGACTTTGCAGGTGGCTGATGTCAGCCAACGGGTAGATCATGCATGGCAAATACACAAGGTCTGATCCATCTCTTTCTTTGGGATCTCACAGACCACATGCTTGAAGATACATGGAGACAAGACATACTGAGAAACGCAATTACACAGAACTGAGGCCAGAACGATATTGCAGTTGAATGTGGATGTAATAAACTGAGCTATCTGTCCCACTTTTTGTCCATTTTGGCATTCATTAATGTAGATGGACTCTGCTGAGATCTGTGGAGTTTAATGGTTACCCAGTCAGCTCTCCTGATACACCATGTCTGCATCAGTGATTTCTCCTTGTAGTAGCGGAAGCGTCTTCACTTGCAGTATTTTTATCTGTATTGGGAACATGTCCGGGTGTTTTTCTAGTATATCACAAAAATCTCTATGTTTATTAGTAGTAAATATGGTTAATAACTATAATGATCAAGCTGAAGGTCACTAATCAAGCTCTGTCTTGACTAAGACTAAGAGATTGACTCTGTCTAATCAAAGATGATAAGGGGACTGGAACATCTCTCTTATGAAGAAAGGCTGAGGGATTTGGGCCTCTTTAGTCTGGAAAAAAGACGACTGAGAGGGGATCTTATCAATGCTTATAAATACTTAAAGGGTGGGTGTCAGGAGGATGGGGCCAGGCTCTTTTCAGTGGTGCCCAGTGACAGGACAAGAGGTAACGGGCACAAACTTGAACATAGGAAGTTCCACCTAAACATGAGGAGGAACTTCTTTCCTTTGAGGGTGGCAGAGCCCTGGCACAGGCTGCCCAGAGAGGTGGTGGAGTCTCCGTCTCTGGAGACATTCAAACCCCGCCTGAACGCATTCCTGTGCAACCTGCTCTGGGTGACCCTGCTCTGGCAGGGGGTTGGACTAGATGATCTCCAGAGGTCCCTTCCAACCCCTACCATTCTGTGATTCTGTGATTCTGTCATGCTGAAGGGAGAGGAAGGAAAGACACCTAAGTGTGTGGATAGGGCAGGCAGAATCCCGCTCTCACAGAACCTGGAAGACAGTCAGAGTTTTGATAATAGCAAGAAGACGACAGTTCAGATCTTTTCATTTCAGAATTAAAATTGGGATCATGGGAGTTGAACGGAGGTCTCAGCATGCATTTCACAATTTGCCGGCAATCTTTACCTTTGCCTGTGATGTGAAAATGTGGATAGTGAGTGAATCTTGATAATTCCCAATTCACCTAATCAGATTATTTCATCATCTGAATGAGAAGTGACAAGTGGAAGGTAGAACAGGAAGGCCTGAGCTCTCTTGGCCATGGCTCATTTGCCTTTTCCAGAGCTGTGGGAATGGTGATGGGGATATCCTGGATTGGCAGAGTTTGCGGTGTATCCCAATGCGCAGGAAATTTGCCTGGGAGACAGGAAACATCTGGTTTTTTCCTAGTTTTCCTTCATCTGCTGAATGACTTCATGTGATGAGAGGTTAGGCTGCCTTTCATCTCCATCCTTGAGGATCCATTGTATGATAGAAGAAAAAATGAGCCTAGATGAAACAGGCTTTACCACTGCAAATGCTGAGGCCACAGGATCTTCTGGTCACTGTGACAACTCATACCTTTTTCATCTTGCTTGGGGAGAACAAATTCACTGCAATGAGCTCTAGAGAAAGCTCCAAGTAGCAGCGCTGTCTCCACCGGCTCTGCCAAACCGCTGGCAACCCTGCAGAGAGCTGGGTTTGTTCTTGTCTCTTTTCCTTCTTCTTTTCTTTCCTCTACCTTATTTCTTCTCGCCCCCTCCCCCTTTCCTTCCATCTTTTCTTGCCTTGTGAAGAGAAGAGAGAGAGAAGAGAAGAGAAGAGAAAGATCTCTGTGATAACATTACAAAACAACAATGAGCAAAAAGGCAGCCGAAAGATTATCTTAAACATCCAGCAGTGATATTATTTTGCCCAGTTTCTGAGAGGTTAAGATGACCAAGAATTCACCTGCCCATTTCCAGCACTGAGGTCTCATTATTTGCTGTCTTTCTTGCACTTTTCTCTTTCATCACATTTCCTCATGTGGTTGATCTTGTTTTGTTTTTAAAGAAAAACCTTGGCTCCAAAAACAAGGGCAAGAACACAAGTTTCACAATACTTTTTTCCTTTTCCCATAAGGGACAGCTAATACCATCTTTAATTCTACCTAAAAGGCTATCTGGAGGGGTCATCTTATGCAACTGAAGTTGTTGCTAAAGAAATAGGGAATGCGAGATCTTGTAAAATGAAAGCTTTATATAATTTATACACTACAAAGAGTTTTAGCTGAGATTTCTTCCCTTTTTTGCATATTTAATAAAATAATTAAATTATTTTAATTGTGATTGCTTGCACTGGAGCTTGTCGTTGCTTACTAAAGTCTCTATAACAAAACAAAACAAAAGCCTCTGAACATTTAGGTATTTTTAGTGTTTTACTTGCTTTGGACAGGTTATTCTTTGATCTTTTGTGCCCATTTATTCCATCAAAATTAGCATAACCATTTCCTACCAATATAATAAAATTATAATTGTCCCTTTCTACTATTTTTGTTACTATAGAAGTGAAATACAGGGCTCTGTTTTCATTTTTACCTTCCAGGGCTTTTGTAGTACAACTACAAAGTTAGGGTTTTGTCCCATAAAATGATTCAAGTCTTTTGAACATATTTCTGTCCCACATTTTTGGAGGAAAAATCATGTCTCAGTATGTTTTTTGAGAAAACGTAACAAAACAAAAAATCTTTTGTTCTGATACTTTGGAAAATCTCTTGCAATAGCCTGAAACATCTTTTCTTACTCACAAAGATGATTTATTTTTTACCCTCACTAACTCACTAACTAAGGCAGGAAAACTAGGGCTTTCCGTAAAACAAAAAGAACCAAAACCAAACCAAACCAAAAAAAACCCAAACCCGAAAAAACCTTGTGTGCTAAAGATCTTCTGAAATATTTTGAACCAAGAAATTAATCAAAACTAATCCTTTTCCTGAGAATTTTTTTCTTGTACAGTTAATTTTTTTAAAGGAGACAGTAAATGATCTTTATAAAAATTATTTACCATCTCTAAAACTGAGAGTTGAGCATACAAAAACTGGGAAGAAGGACGGACTTTCAGTCTGCTGCCTTCTGTAACAGACTTATTTAAAAATAAAAACTTGAAAGAGATGCAAAGACAGGCCTCAAATCCCACCTAAATTCTTTGCCTGGCTGGGAGATAAACCAGGTAGCTTAATCGGTCTTTCCTGTTTTGACCATATTTTTGTAATGCTGCCTTTGAATTGGCAGGTTGTGGCAGGTGTTTCGTACTCATCTGGGGCGAGAAGTTGCAAGGATTTAATACACCGTACGACTGCAGCCTGCAGCACTCTGAGGTGTACCTTTACTATGGCAACTGAAGGAGCAAATTTGCAGTGAAGCACGTTGTGCCAGTTGTGTGATGCTGAGGCCGCATCTATGTATGACAGTAACTTGCCCAGTAGGGTAAAGGATGCCCTGCGTGCTTCGTTGTGAGGTGGGATGGACACCCAGCTGCAAAATTCAAAGCTCCTCCATTTATTTATCTGACTGAAAAACTGAGGAAGACAGTCTTGCTTTTAGTTGTAGGAAAAGCTAGACGTATAATAATGTTCTTACAATGCTCAGGTACCTTCTCCCATCTGAGGATGGACCCTGGGGGCCACCCACTGATGTTCATGCTCCTTATGTGCACATGCTCGACTTGTTTTACTGGCAAGGGGCAAATGGCTTGAGTACCTGCAGCAAATCCAATACCCTGGGCAGGGTGTGCACAAGCGGAGATCCTTTGACATCTGTGCCGTGAGCCCTGGGCTCGTTACATGTGCTCTCCAGAGTTCCCCAGCGTAGGCTGATCCCTGCTGTAGTAAGCTTCAGCAGCACGTACCAGACTTTCAATCCCAGACTCTCAGAAACAGACCCATCTTCAAAATCTATAATGCAATTCACAGAGTCAATTTTTCATCTAATGTTCCATGTCTGGGGCGAGCCAAGTTTTTAAGAGTTGCAGTCTGGGGTTTTTTTTTACCTTTCTGTTTTGTTTGGGTTTGGTGGTGTTTTTTTTTTCCCTTTGCTCTCTCAGACGATTAATTTGAGTCATTGACTGGCTTTTCTGCTTCTCTGCTGATTTGATTGGCTTTGTAAGGCCAAAACGAAGCCAGTCCCTTGTGGAAGTATTTGAAGGCCTTTGCTAATTCAATTAACTCTAAACTAAATTCTTTGTGGGAGGAAGTTAGTGAAAACTGGCTGGCGGGGAAGGAATTCCGCTCTCTTCAGCGGAATTCAGTTCCCCGTGCCACTGCACTGACCCGTTTCACAAACATCCCTGAGAACAGCAGAGTCCAAGAGAGATGCAGGGTATATTTCTGAGTCCAGGGAGGGACTATTTAGCTGTTTGAGGGACAGGACTAGACGGGACCATTTCAAGTCGTCGAGTCCTGTCCTTTCCATCAGAGGCAGCCATACAGTAAGAAATATTTCTAAGAAATATTTGCGGAACGGTTGCTCTACCTGCCATCAAAGAACATGTCCCACTGCCCTCCGCCCCACATCAGTGACCTGGAGTGAAAGATGAAAAAAAACCCCACCGCTAATCTTCACAAGAGGAGACAGCAGGAGGGGCGGATGATGTCTCTCATGTCCTATATTTTCCAATAGTAGTGTGGCTCTTACGTAAAACTTCTACGTGATGAGGCAGACCACGCAGCACACCACAAGGGACAGGGAAGCTTAGGTGATATCAGGGAAAAAAATTCTCCTAGTCTCACACAAAGCAAAATAACCAAACCCAAACCCATGCATCTGGCAAAATAACCAGTCTCCCTCCAGGCCAGAGAACAAGCCTCGGTCCTCCCCATGGAGCTCTGTAGTTGACTGCACAGAAATACGTGACTGGTCTGGTATGTCATTCAGTTCAGCGGTGGATGAAGAAGCTGAGCAGAGAGATCTGGATATCATCATTCCATTTCCAGAAGGAAAACCCTCATTTCAAACTCTGGCTGAGGGAAGGCGAGGGGCTCCGCAGCAGCCCCGGGCTGGGGCATTGCCTGCCATTTTCACACAGTTTGCTGAACCGAGGAAATGGGCAGCACAGGGAAATGTTCCCAGATCAGATGACCCATTTTGCTTGGGTTGAATTGAAACAATCTGCATTTCATATTTAGCTTTGATTTAACCTTTAAAAGAAAAATCTGTCAGCTTCCAAAATGGGACCTCAAAAGGCTTTGTTTAAAAGAAAAAAAAGAAATGAAGCACTGAAATTTTCCTAGGTTTCTTCATACCATCTCTCCAGGAAAAGCTGGTTTCCACCTCACACAGTTTGGGTGATGACACGCTGCTCACAGAATCCTTTTTTGCCCACCTTTGAGCAATAGTGTTATGAGCAACAATTTCTGAGACCACTGCCCATCAATGCAGTGAGCTCCTGTCCCACCTCTCCAGCTGAACCTGTCACATCTACCAAATTGGGGAGTTCAGAGAACCATCTCTTTGGTTTAAATCGCTCCCTTCAAATTGATGCATCTTCTTCTGATCACTGGGAAACCTCTGCTATCCAAGTTCATTGTCTATTTACTTCCTATGTGGTTCTGCCATTGGTCATCCCAGAGAGATCTGAGTTTCAACCAGAATCATTCATGAAGGGACAGTAAAAGCGCTACTGGATTAAGAGACGTCACGCTGTTGCTGTTGTTTTAGATCTGATGTCTTTACAAAGGGAAAACGTTTCCAGGGATGGGTTTGTAGTGTTAATGAAGATCTGAGACAAGTGAACAGAAGAAGGAAGGTGGGAGGAAGGTTTTGAAAAAACTTTGGGGGGGTGGGAGGGAAGTCAGCACGAAATGGAAGTTAAAATGAGAGTGCAATGATTTGAGACACGGTGCTCAGCTGCCTTCCTCTCTCCTTGCACTGCCTTTCTTCCCTGATAAACATATGGATGGTGGAGTTGAAACAGATTTAGAGTAGAAATGCAAATGAGGTTTACATGAAGCAGCATCTTGTCCGTTGTTGCTGGAGGAACCTGGATCTCTCCCAAGTTCCCAGGCAGCGGTTTGCTAAGGTACAGCAGGAGCGGCAGGTGCCTCCAGGCTGCGCACACATGGACCATCCGCTCACGCAGCGAGGGTTTTGCTGTGCCAGGTGGAGTGGATTAGGAAGTGGAACAATGGGCCGGATCCAAACTTGTGCTCGATGTGCTTTCGATTCTCAACGGCTTAGTGTGGCCCTTTAGAGTATCTGGATGCTCACCCGTTGTGCTCAGCATCTCACAGGAAAAGGCTACGGTTGCCTAAAGCTTCGACATTGCTCCATTAACTTGCCTTTACTTGGACGGTCTGCCACACAAGCCAGGCATCCAAAATATATGTCAAAGAGGCTTCCTGTGGTGTTACTCCATGCACAAAAAACTTCTCCTGCATAAATTTTGGTAGGATGATTGCAGCGTCTGAGGATTTTAATAGCCTGAATGGCATCGTCCTCAAATCTGTGTGCAAGTTCAAATTCCCCTCACTTACTGTTTAATGTCTAACTGGGGCACACAGCCCCAAATACACGAAAGAGGGCAGGAGGGACTGCCCTGTTTTCACTGTACTGTCTGATATGGGAGCAGGAATTGCGCTGATGAGCAGTAATAAATGGCCAGAAGCTCTCCCTTCCCAACCCTTGCAAATCTATGGCAGTGTCTAGGTGAAGTACCCAGTCGAGGTGCTTAACTGCCCTGGACCGACGCACTGAGAGATACCAGCACCTCCAGAAGGTAGCAAAATAAATCGCTCCCTGGGGGTCTTTCCACTGACTATGCAGGAGGTTACAGTTAGAGGTTAGAGTAATTTGGTTGACTTGGATAAATCTGGGCTTCTGTTTCCTCACAACCCGGTCTTGGCAACACCATTTCCTTTCCAGGATGCCATACGCCCCTTTCCA
Organism: Dromas ardeola; assembly: GCA_013398915.1. Lineage (NCBI taxonomy): Eukaryota > Metazoa > Chordata > Aves > Charadriiformes > Dromadidae > Dromas > Dromas ardeola. The sequence continues at coordinate 1,320,113 of VYZM01020333.1, forward strand.
ATGGTCCTGTGTCCATGCTTTTGAGCGAAGGAGAGACCAAAAACTGGGTGGGGAAGAAATAAGACTCGACAACTGAAACTTTTTCTTTTAGGGGCTTGAAAGCAGTCACGTAAGCCTGATTTTGTTCCCCCAGGTTGGAAATGTTGTAAGCTAGTATTTGGCACAGTGCTCTCTTCTCAGTGACTAAATATCTCATTAGTTTGGGATGTGGGATGTGAGGGGGATGGCTGTTGTCAAAATGAAACATTATGAAACAGGTAGATCTCAGGATGAGCGCTTGAAACTTCCATATAACTTCTTGGCATTTCTTCTTAACTCTCAGAAGGGCTCAATTTAATTATATACTTATCCTTTGTGTGCTTGACCTCATGTTTGGTCTCCCCAGGATGGCCCAAAAAAATCAATGGCAAGATTTTAATCAGCTCTAATAGGTTCATGGAAGAGAATCATTTACCAAGACCCCTCTGTTGTATGCATTTGCACCGCGGTTCCAATTGATTATTTGTGCCAATTATTAACTATGAATCAGGATTGGAGGGAAAATAATCTGTGCTTGGTCAGCTTTGGTCTTTCTGAGATTTTCAGATGATAACATCAGCAGCCCCCTCTGCCCCTTATCCTTCTATTGCACCATTTAATTGCTATGTTTCCCTCCTTAATCTATCTGTGGTGATTTTTGTTTCTCTACTTTCCGTAAAGCAAAAACACGCAGTAGTTGAAGGAAACAAAAGGTCCTTTATTAATTATGACTCCAAGAAACTTCAACCCAGACTTTAGGGCTAGAAAGTACCTTGGATGATTTGTGCATAGATTAGAAGCAGCTTTCATACACAGCCATACACTTCTGAAGTAAACAATTTAAAAACAAAACCTTAAAAAAAACCCCACAGTGTCATACAACTCTGGGAATTATTATTTTTAAGTAAAAAAGGCCCATCTGGGATCTGCTGAAAGCTAGCAATTAGCTTGCACTGCAAGAAGTGGAAGGCAGACAACTAGTAACACCTCAGTGGTTGTCTTTGCTGTTTCATTGCTATTGGGTCCATCAGAAAGATGTCATCGCCATGACAGTTCCAAAAAAATCAAACCCTTTCTGAGAAACAACATGCTTAGTGCTTCAGCTGTGTGCTTAGGAGAGAGCAAGCTTGGTAGAAGTGGTGCCTGGTTAATTAAATCTTACTTTCTTCCTTTTATACGGTAATTACACCAATTATAAGTCAAATCCTAATGTTTTTCAAGGGGGTGTTTCTGAGAGCTCAACTCCTTGAGACTGACTTTATGAGAAAGAGGCATAAGGTGGAAGAGTGGGCTTTCTTTCAGGGTGCTCCATGGCTGACAATTGCAAAGAAACCTTCTCTAGTGGGTTTCTAGCATACAGAGGACGTACACTCAAGCAGAAAGGGAAATCAGAGGGTTGGTACGCAAATTGTGTCTGTTAATGGCCTTGCACCTCCAGGCTGTGGAAAGCGAGCTTAGAACTGGCTCCTGCAAATCTGTTGCCTGTAAGAACATCTGGGACCTGGCAGCAGACTCTGTCCTGTGCAGGTGTCCTAAAAAGCCGTACTTTAGGGAGGAGATAATAATAAGAAATGATGCCAATAATAATCCTTAGCTCTGCTCCTCCTGGGAGTATTCGGGAGGCAGCAAAGCATGGTCAGCCCATTCAAGAATGACTGAGACTCTGTAAGGTAAAAGTTGTACAGTAATTTCAGTCCTCCTAAGGTTTTTAGAACCAATGTGAAAAAGGGGCTTTTGTGTGTTCGTACCCTACACAAGGAACTCCACTTTTTGCTGAAATGAGAAACAGTACTGCTTGGGTTAGGCCACTGCCAATTTTCCTAGGCTGACAGCACTGCTGAAATAGAAAAAAAAAAAAAAAAAAAGAAGGGTTTCTTATACACTTCCAGTTTCCTCTGGACTTGCTTTGGAGCTTTCTCTAACAGTCCCACCACAGGCAAGGTTTCTCCTTCCTCTCTGCTCCCCTGGTCACTTAGCTAAACACTCTTCACTGAATGATGAGCAGATTGTGAGAAAGCGGAGGCTGGACGTTACAGTTTCTTGGTAAGCTGAGTATTTCTAGCTAGCTCGAAAATAGGAGCTACTGTGCCAGAGTTCAGACCCTGACGATGCCTAGAAACACAGGCTGTACCTCTGAGGGCTTCCAGGTACCAGCAGTGACATGACCATCTGGAGCCATGAGGGATGGTGATTCCAGACCAGCAGAGAGAGCTCTTGATATACACTCACAGCCGAGGACATTATGAAAGCACAACTATTTCCATGGCAACTGGCTTTGATGGACTTCAGGGCAGTAGGAAACCAAAGAATAAGTTGACTTAGGGCAGGGGAAGAAAAACTGTGGTTATAAATATTGTGTAAGTGCACGTGGGCCATTTATCTGTGCTGGGTGCGTGTGGGGAGGTATTCACACATGTGAGGGTAATAAGGTGGAACTTGACCTAAGCCATTGCCCAGGATATTCATCTCAGTCAGGACCCAGCCTTCGTCTGCTGACAAACATGTGGGGCTTTATTTTCATTGGTGGCTGCTGCTTCACCGCTTCTGTCACTTTAGGAAAACAAATAATTAAAATCCGTAAAAAAAAGACTGTATGCCGGGGGTTTGCCACCTTAGCACGGCCTTGGAGACTTCTGTGAGTATTGGCTCTTGGGAGATCAACAGGACAATCCTGCATAGTGATGAGCTTTGGAGAGTACGAATCAGGGATGCATTGTCAATGGGCTTGCAAAGAAAAAAGCCCCAAATAAAATATCTTTGTGAATCCATGGCAAAACCTGTGTACTAGAAGTGTATGTCCATGCAAAGTGAGTGGGTCAGGTGCTGGGAGAGGACTGTAGTAATTTATTTTCCTGTGAACATCACATTCAAGAGGGAGGAGGAGTGCCACATGGCGAACAAGCATGGATTAAGCACAGCTTCTGTTCCGTTCCGAAAACAGCTCTGGGTGTATAGGTGGCTTAAGGCTAATTGGAGAGGGCTTGTGGCGGTCGCATCAGAGGTAGAGGAATAATTCGGTTGGTCCTGCTGAGCAGAGTTGAATGCTTCCAGCTCTTGGGTTACACTCCAAGAGACAGGACGCTTGGCCAGGGTTAGTAGTTGTAGTGCGAGCATCAGGGAGCTAAGACAAACAGGGAAGCTTATTCCTCAAAGAAAGTGAGTTTCTCACATGCAGCTTTTGAAAAACAGCTGTTCAGGACGGAGCAGAGCCCAGACAAGCTTTGTTGTTGCCTTGCCTCCTCCATCGATATCAGCCTAAATCCCAAAACTCCAGTGTGAACACACTGAGCCCTGTGCCATGGTGAGCCAAATCTGGATGCACACGCTGACTTGGAGACTTAGAGTTATCCTCTGGTGCGAACGAATAGATACTTTTCTATCCAGTAATTCGGGAATGAAAAAGCAGGCCAGACACACGAAGCCCGTGAACCCATACGGCACCTTGAACACCTGGTTTTCATCAGACAGGACCTACGCTACCGACACGGGCTTGTTAGAGGCTCTTTCTGTCGGGGCTCATTAGCACCACTAAATCATAGCCACAGCCCTGCTGCTCTCCTTCTCGTGCGGTCGCCTCTGACTCAGGATTTATCATTCCCATCCCCACCCCTTTCTCTTTGGCATTCTGGAGTTATTTATTTATATCAGGAGACAATTGCAGCGTTTCACAGGTGGTTGCAGTGGAATGTTAAACAGGCAGGACCGTGTCCCGCAGGTACCGCGGGATGTGGAGTTGATTTGGCAGATTCTACGTGACTAATATTAAATATCACCATATGGAGCCAAAGTCTTCCCTAGGAGTTTATCACTAATTCATCTAAGGGTGACTTTTGTTGTCAGTGTTAAAGTAACACTGGGCTTTTCTTTCTTTTTTCTGTGTTGCTACACTGTCTTCTATTTTTTTTTCTCCCCTTCGATTTCTGTGAACTACTCAAGGCAAACGGAAATATTAATTAAACTGTTAAAAAAATAATGTCTGCAGAAAGGTTATTCTTGCACCTGGATGTGTGAATGGAAAGTGTGTAATTTGGTCACAGGGGGAAAAATAGCTCACTTCCCACCCTTCTCTTGTGAAATCAGTTGCTTAGCTATGAACCCTTATTCTTAGCAGAGATGGAGAATTTATTCCGTGTAAACAGTATCATCTTTCAACTGATTTCCCCCCCACCACCACCACCCCCCACTTTGCAAAAGTACTTTGTGAGTTCATATTTGCCAGCAGGACTGTTTAGCTGGCAGTTTTGTGGGAATCAATTCAAGCCTTCAACACACGGTGAAAGTTGTTCACCTTGACCCTTCACTTCTTAGAAACGGTTACTGGATTCCCAAAGTTGTGTACACCTGCTTCAGATCCCTGATCAAATGACTGGTGTGCTTGACCAGTTAGAATTAAGCAAAACTCTTCCTCGGGTCAGAATCCCCCGGCATACATGGAAATAAAGGCCACCTCCCTGCCTCTCGTGGGAATGGCTGTCCCTTCCCAATGAGATCCTTCTCTTGCTCCCTCCCCAAACCAACCATCCTTAGTGCTGTTTATTTCCAGAATCCTGTGCACAATGGATACTGTGAAAACACAGGAGGAGAACCGATCCCTGAATGCTTCCACTCTAAACATGTCTCTAACGCATCTAATTAGCCTTTTAAATCAAGGGCTGCCTCCTGCTTGAAAACCTGTAAATGCTTCTGCTTTCTCTGTTGCCCTCACAGAGGCATTTTTGTTTTCTGATGCCCAGCCCAGGATCTCTTCTTCCCTCTTGCTCATTCCCAGTTTTTTTCTCCACTGCGGGAGACACTCTTGCCAAAGCACCCTTCCTTTTTGAGGAATTCCCTTCTCTGAGCATTGGAGCGGCAGCTCAGGGTCAGGAATTACAGCCAGGGCGAGTGGCTCCACTCGATGCTTGTTCCTCTCGATTGCTGCATAGCGTGAGAGTGATGAGGGGAAGATTGATATAGTGGCGAGCACAGTTCAGGTTGCACGCCGCTTTCTCCCTGAGAGCCCATTAAAGGGAAGATTTAGATGCAGCGGTGGTCGTTGGGATGACTAGAAAGTTAATTCCACGTGGAGGACAATTAGCAGTTCCTAGTGAAGCAGAACCTGCTGCGCGGTGCACGCTGTCATGCACAGGGTTTCTTTCCCTGCCCTTTGGAGGCTTTTACCTCACCCCAGCCACCTTCTCTCTCGCTGCCTTCTGCAAAACAAGGAGGTAAATGTCAGTCAGGGAAATACGCCTGGTGCTGTGCAGCCCCTTGGACGTGAGTCTCTGCTCCAACCGGGCATGCAAGATTGCATGCAAGATTGCTAATGCTTTGCAGTGAATAAAGGCAGGTGATTTTTAGGTGGGTGCTGCTTGTCCACCATCTAACGGCACATAGAGAAAAGGTAGGAGGGGAAACGGATTCAATGGGCCAAGGCAAAAAAAAAAAAAGGAAAAAGGAAAATGAGAAATACAGCAGCCCAAAGCAGATCCTCCCTTTACCTTTAGCTGTGTTCTTTTTCACCATCATGGACAAAGCTTTTTTGCTCCAGTGCTCAGACGCCATATGAAGAAGCAATGAGCCATCCAAGCCTGGCCACTGCCATGACATGAAATAAGAAGTTGGTTACACTTACAGATACCCAATATTATCAGCTTCTAAGTGACGGTCTTTACAGACTCATTCAATTATGTTTCACACATTTTTACCCCAGTATCAGCACTGCAGGCAGAGTTGAGATCACTTATCACTTTTACGTTTCCTACCTGAATGTAAAATTACTACTTTTTTTTTTTTTTTCACCAGTAGAATAATTCTGAACCGGGTTTTGCAAGATTTGGTTTGGGGGCTAATTGCAGTCTCTTTCAAAAAGTTTTTACCTGTACGTTCCACACATGATGCAATTTAAACTCCACTTTAACTTCGTTTTTGTCTAGGAAGGCTTTTCAATTTCTTTTCTGTTTTCCCTTAACTATCAGAAATGTCACACAAGACTGGTAAAGAAACCCAAGGAGACTGTTATTAGATAATAGTGCTACAGATTAGCAGTCATATAGAATCTGCCTTAAACTGTATTTTTTTAAAATTTATTTTAAGGGAAGATTTTCATATTGAATTTCAATCTTTGTAAGTCTACAAATTTACTACTGAAACTAGAAACCTCTTTTAATATATCCCATTGTAAGAACTTGCTTGATTTGGTCGTCTTTCATGGACACATCGAGTCCCTAGACTTTGCAGGTTGTGAACCACCGCTCTGAGATACCAGCCAGAAAGCACCAACAGCTGGCGCTTACTACCTGATTTGCATTGACAGAGCTGCCAAAACATACCAGTGAACCTTCCCCAACATTCACAGTTTCCCCGTTTGCTCAAAACTGGATTTCCCTTGGCTGTGGACCAGAAGAAAAGTCGGTAACCTCCCTACAGTTACACAAACTCAGATACAGTGATCAACTTAATTTATTTAAATATAACCACGCTGCAAGTTCTTGATTTACGTGAGTTAGTATTTGCAGGCCTTTCAAATCACTTGGGACAAAGAAGAAGTTGCCTCAGATGCTACTCTTCTTTGAAGGGACTGAGTTTATGATTAATTTTATTTCATAAACAAATTAATTAATTTACTTGTACATCTTCAAAAACTTAATTGCATACTCAAAGAGTAAGAGTTATCACTTTAGGGATGAAAAGCTGTGTCCTTCATATGTCTTTAAGAAACTAAATCCTGCTTAGATACAGGAGAGAGTGATGGACTAGCGTTTTTTGTCTGGGAATATGGTAACATGATTGAAAATAACTGAATTTCCATGGTTTAACAAATTTCCTCCCCTTAGTCAGCTGCTCAGTTACTACCTGACATCTGTGATAACCTATTTCCAAGTATGTGATCCCACTTCTTGTATTAAGTGATGTTTTGGACCCATCCAACTACACATTAGCTGGTCAAATAGGTACATAATCCTTATATTGTTACCCTCATCTCTTAAAATCTCCAACTCCTATACCAATATTTTTTCAATGTTCATCTCTTTTGTGCCTGAAGATGCACTATGGCTACCCCATGCTCACGGTTGGTACACTTGTGGGACTATATTTCTAAAAAATTTAACGTTACAGGATTTATGCCTTTCTATTGTGATTTACCTCATCTTCTAAGGTGCTGTATTATAAACAGTCGTAATTATGATTAATACTAAAGCAGCAAATGAATACTAAAGCAGCAAATGAATTCAAAAAAGTCTGGAAATTAAACTGTCAGCCACCAGTTTGTTCAAACATTACCCGAACCATGCTTGCCTTAAGATGTCCAATAGCAGTTCTGCACAGAAGAGACATTGTCTTAATTCACTGACATTTAGGTTATTCTTGATACCATTTTTTTTTTATCTCCTTGTGACTAGGGTTAATATTCGACTGAAATGTTCTGTTGCTTAGGAACCATCTCGTAATGCTGAATTCATTAATGCTTTTTCCAGTGTGCTCCCAGGAACCTTGTTAGATAGTGTTTCCCACTTTTATCCTAATTAACAGGTACCTAGCCAAAAAAAAAAAAAAAAGAAAAGAAAAGAAAATGTACTTCAGTAGAGAGCATTGCTGCTTATCCTTTGCCAGTCTTTTTTCCTTCGTTCTGTAAAGAAACGGCAGTATTTCTGACCTCAAACTCCTAATTCTTTTTCAATAAATTACAATATCCTTTGAGCAAAGCAAATACAATTCTCAGATTGGTCCTGACATTGCTGACTGTCAAGATGATTAGGTGGGCTCTTCCCCTGGGCACTGGGTGAGTTTAGCAGCTGATTTCAATCCAGGCTAGTGTTTCACCCAGTGTTGACGGGTTTTTTGCCGGTGTTGAGCAAGGTAAATGTGATGGCAAGCTGGGGCTTGTGACACTGAGCACAGCACAGGGATCTGCCAGAAAGGCTGGGTGGTGGCATGCACAGAGCTAAGCAGGCTGTAGGAACGCAGCAGTTGTCCATGGCTAACACCCAGGGGAGAAGAGGCATGTCTAAGAGTTAGCAAAATCCTTTGGCCATCCTTTTCTCTGCTTAGCAGAGCTCCTCCTGTACACCTCTGAAGTTATCCATAAGATCTCATCTCCTGCCGCATAGATGTCTTTTAGCCGTTTCCCACTGCAGGATGCTTAGCACATGGTTCCAGTTTTCCTCCGCTCACAGGTGCCTGAAAGCCAAAGGGGAGCACGATCAAGTGTTTGTGTTAAGAAGTTGGGTATTCTTGGACTGAGTTGCAATCGCAATTGTGTCAATAGGCAAAGCAGGACAAATTCTGTTGATGCCATTAAACCACCTGCATATTGAGAGCAAAGAATGAGAGCTCTGAAGTCTTTGTGATGATGAGAAGGCTCTGCTTTCGATAGGCTTATTTCTTTAAGTTTTGCTGATCAAGACTTTTTTTGGCCTGTGCTGACCCCGCAGCAGTATTTGCCCCAGTGGTGTACCAAAATTCAATGGCTGGTAAAGGATAAACTATGAATGTCTTTGATTTCTTTCCCCCCAGTCCTTTAACTTAATTTCGGAAGCAAGAATCTTTTCTGATTCAAAAAAGGGGGTGGAGGGGAGTATGGATAACTTAAAATATATGTGTTGATTGCTGCTGCTCCTCCCACTCCGGCACTGCATGCAGAGTGCAGAAATGCCACGGCAAAGGTGTTTCCATGGTGTTTACCACTTAGACCTCTACAGTCAATATCCCATCCTGATAATAGCAAAGAGCATGTTAGCATGTGATTTTTCAGCCCAGATCTGCAAACATGAGAGTGCTGAGAATATTAGCCAAGGATCAGAATAAAGAACTGAATTCCTGAATGCTTGTGCAAGCCTCCCATGCCCCCGAGATACCAACGTCTCCACACTGATGACAAAAAGCCTTGCTTTTTCCATGCTGAGTGTTCAGGCAGAACTGTTGATGTCACAAACATTTTATTTATTGCCAGCCCTGATTAGATTTACCAATATTTAGCAGCCAGACACAGAATTAAGAGATCTTAAGTGGTCAGGTCCTATTAACAGTTTGTCTTTGACATTGCCCTGTTAATTGCTTTGTTCTGCTTTAAGGTGCTGATTCAAATTCCTTTAAAATGCTGTTAAGTAAGGAAGAGGTATGCTGCCTGTTTTCTAAAAGCTGACAGCAGCGTTCAGGTAAAATAAAGACAAATGCAAGGAAGTTATTTATGTCCAAAACTAAACTGGAGACAGTTTTAGCAAATCGTTCACCATAGATATTTTAATGTCAATCTGAATAGAACAGTAAAACTGCAATGGCATCAGAAAGGTTTTTTTCTGATGAGGTTGAATTTCTTGAATGAAAGGGGGTTTGATTTGTCTTGTTTCTTAAACAGTAAATGCAATTTGGTCAATTTAATCCAGACATTTCATTAATGCAGGTCAATTCAATCAGTTGGTTTAGCTCCAGAAAGTGGACATTCTGGAGAAAAAAAGAAAAAAAAAGCACAATTATTTTTGGATATATTAAAAAAAAAAATCAAAAGCTGAAAGAAACTTTGTTTTTAGTTCACCAAAAATCTTTCTATTGAACCACTGCAATTTGCAAGTTTACCTTTTGTTTGTTGAGAATGTTTTTTAAAATACGTACTTCGGATTACCCTGAAATCAACCTCTTTTCTGATCTTCCAGAACTGCAAGCAAACAAACAAAAAAAACCCCACTTATTCGTGCACCTCTGCTGGTAAGGGAGTCTATCTCTGAAAGCTTTCCAGCACACTGTCACAGATGTTAGAGCTTCAGATTCCTCTGACAGGATTCAAGAGAGATGTCCAGAGAGCTAGATCTTTACCAGTACTATCAGAGGTTCACTATCAGTATGAGTTCTCACTAGATATCCTTTCCACTGCATTAACATGCTCAAAGTTATGATTGTCAAGCAAAGACACACACACACACAAAAAAAAAAGGCTTACAGGTGAGATATGTCTAATATTTTTCTTCATGCCTCTTTCGATGTCCTCCAAATATGGTTTGCAAATGAGAGAGACCAGAAAGACAGGAGTAAGGAGCAGCTGTATGAATTTGTATCTGCCCATAAGACCACTTATATTCTCAGTTTCAACAAATGGTCAGCAGTAAGATGATGGGTGACCCTGTTCTAACTTTGCTTGGACTGCAGGAGACAGCTCAGATCCATCAGGCAGCAGGCTTTAAAGATAACCTCAGGCTCTTTGCAACCAGAAAGTAACACATGCCCAGTCCTTACGCTGCTTTTCTCGTCTAAGGGAAATGAGAAAATGGAAAAAAGCGTGACAGGAAAGATGGACAGAAAGAATAAGAGCAAATCCACTCCTTGGCATGGAGGGAGGGGATATGAGCATGTCTGACTAAGCTGTCTCTAGTGGACGGAGGCTAGGAAACACTGGCACGGAGCTACTTCCATGTGTGACTCGTATTAAAAGTCATCGTTAAATGAAGTGTGGCTGACTTGTGCGGTTCATGTGGAAAGTCACTGTTTAGGTGAAGTGGAAGATGAAACCTGAGGGATTACGTGCCAGTTTTTTTCAAGGGCCCTCCCTGACTCTCCGACTTGCTGAAGATATTTCTCAGTGAGCTGCACTGAGAGCCTCCTGAGAAAGGCTGGTCCTGTGAGTTGGCCAGGCCTCTTTTGCAGAACAGCTAAACACTGACTGAGCATTTGTACAGGCAAAGAAGGCCGGTCTACAGGGAAAGAAGCTGATTTTGTGGCTTAAGTGTTGCAATAGGCCCCAGGAGATGCAGATTTAAGACCAATTTCTATTGCAGACTCACTAAAGAGGTGTGAGTTAGTTGCTTGCCTCAGCTGCCTATCTGTAACACTGGAAGAATAATACTTCCTATTACTCCTTTCCTGTCCTATTTAGATCATATTCCCTCCTGGGGAATATCTCAGTTGGTAGTGATATAATGCCAAAACCAAGGAGCTCCAGTCACAAGTGATGCCTCTACACGTTCGTATTATTGCATTCCTCTAAGTCATTCTCTACTTCTTTTACATCACCCTTGCCAGCACGAGGGGCTCACAGTGCCTGGGGCTGAGCTAGCGAACTCAGGAGATGATCCAGTTTGGATCCCATCCCTCCTTTATCCTTCCAGGGTTGCCACCTGATTTTCAGAGTTTCTGCCTACCTCTGGATCCTGATGGATCCTGTCTGCAAATGAGTCCCTAGGACAGTCTGGTGGTCTGATGAAAGGTGTATAAAAAACAGTTGTTGTCATGTTGCCACCTTTGAGGTTCTGCTCCTTTTCCTGAGATTGTAATAAACAAGTCTGCATTATTTGCCATACAATGTCAGGCTTTTTTTTTTTTTAACAGAACATGACAGAAGAAGGAAAGTAAGAGGTATCTTTTCTTCACTGTGATAAGATCAGTGTACCATGACTCAGATGATTACCTGCGATCATTCATGCTTACTCCTGGTACAAAACTTCATGCAGCTGCAGTGGCATGCCAGGATGATGGGCATCAACCCTGAAGGGTGCTGAGGTCCCGTGGGAGAGTTGGAGGTGATCTCTTCCAATGAGGGGATGCACACCGTGCTCCCCAGGTGACTGAACTCCAGCACACCTACCCCAGGGGGAGAATTATGGTCTTCTCTGCACAGATAACTAATAGGTTATTCCTGACTTTTATTTCAGAAGTAAAAGCACAAGCCCATATAAAGTCTCCTTGAAAAAGTGGTCAGTGCTTCATTTGACATCGCTGGCGGGTATTTGGATTGCTGCAGCGACACTGCTCCAGCTGAGAGACAATCAAGCGATCCATGCTTCTCCCTCTATTTATGGCATTGGGGGATCCACTGGCCCAGCTCACACATGAGCTGCAGAGCTCAGAAAATGGCCTTACACTTTCTAGGCACAAGCTATCATGGGCAAGAGGAAAAAGACAGTGTCAAAATGTCCAAGGAACCCCAGAGGAGGAGCTGTATTTGGATGGGTCCTTTTCAGGATTCAATTTTCCCGTTTTACAATCCTCATTCTCTCACTTTGTTTAAGAACAGCACTAAGGAGAAAGAAACAGCTTGAGGAGAGACTACAGAGCCAGAACTGGGTCTAGGGAAAAAAAGAAAGCCACCTCCTTGCAATGCAAATACTCAGTTTCTGATGACATTACACGGGGCACAGAGCTCATGGCCTCACTAATCCATAGCAAACAAGTCCGTCAGCGAATTCCCCATAGAATCATGGAATCATAGAATCATAGAATGTGTTGGGATGGAAGGGACCTTTAAAGGCCATCTAGTCCAACCCCCCTGCAGTAAGCAGGGACATCTTCAACTAGATCAGGTTGCTCAGAGCCTCATCCAGCCTGGCCTTGAATGCCTCCAGGGATGGGGCCTCCCCCACCTCTCTGGGCAACCTGTTCCTGTGTCTCACCACCCTCATTGTAAAGAACTTCTTCCTATTGTCTGATCTAAACCTGCCTTGCTCTAGTTTCTAGCCATTGCCCCTCGTCCTATCGCTACATGCCCTTGCAAACAACCCCTCCCCATCTTGGGCTCCTTAGCAATCCTGCTGCTTGCTCACCTTCTCCCCCTCCAGCTCAGGTAGGTCCTGCCCTGGCTGGAGGGGTGGTTTCTCCTAAGGCAGACGTATGGCCAGGCAGATCCATAGCAGATCACAGGCGGACACAAGGTGACTGGCAACCTAGTCCTTGAAAAACAAATTAGAGAAGCACAATCAGCAGGTGTTTACTGGAGCTGCTACATAACGAGGGGACTGAATGCATGCAGCACACGCAATACTTGTCTGCAAGCTGCTCTGCAGACCTATCCAGCCATCTGCAGATGTGGTACCCACCAGATCAAAACAAAAGTGGTTTGCAACGTTTTCAGAACCCAAAGACTTGAGCCCTGTGCTAAATCTCCAGCTTGTTGCATTTTATATATTTTGAAGGCTAGCAGCAGATTTGACCAGAAAAGTGGTTTTGCCGTTTAAATCAGGCATACAGTTCATTAGTGTTCCAGAAGAGAAACATGTTTTTTCTGTTCCTGGCAGATCCCCTTACTTTGCCGTTGACTCCCTCTGCTAACAGTGGCGTTCAGGGAAGGGTTGCGGTTGCATGGCTGGCGGCTGGGGACCCAAGCAGAATGGGGTTAGGGAAACTGCTTGTTTTCTTTTAAGTCCTGTCTGAGTGTTTTGGAGCTGTCTGGATGTGAGCTGTGGTACCGGAGCACAGTCATTGCTGAGCCAGGCCATGTGAAACATCCCATGCCAATCTCCACCTCTGAATACCCTTGCTCTGGTCCATCTCTAATGATAATTGCTGTTGTGTCTCTGGTAGTTGTGGTCCTGTGGTGACAGGTGAAATAAGAGGAAGGCTTAGTATGCACACTGTGCCTTACATACACGAGTGATACATTTGGCCATCCACAACTCAGAACAACAATCCTGACCCAAACCCAGCAATCAAAAAATGGGCTATCAAAATATTAGGCTGCAGGAATTGCACTGTGGGAGCAAATGCATCAAGAAAGGGAGCATTTGGACTCAAGGCTTGGTCCCATAATATGAATACCCATGGAAATAACCTTTTTTTTTATAAATAGGGTAAGGAATTTATAATTACTGGTTGATTTTTTTCATTCTTCCATTAGAGAGAACTTAAAGGCACACTCCCACATGGACTCACACACTGGGTCCATGACACACCCTGACTTGCATTTCCATTAGCAGTTTCTGGCCAGTCCTCTTATCTGCGTTGCCACTCGCACAGCGCATTGCCTCACCCAGACCCATACGATAAGTCCTTGTGATTAAATATTCCCCAGGCTTTCCATTTATACCTTGTGCTATAGATCTGCCGGACATTAGTGTGTGTATACATAGGCACATATACTCGATTTATGGAAGCTGTAATGACCTTCAACGAGATAATCTCACCTGTCCCCAGAGTGTTAATCTTCATTTCCCACAGCCACTTTCTCTTAAATCTGACTAAAGGCTATTGGGTCTGGCAGGAGAACAACAGTGGTCCTCTCCTGCTCTGAGATAGCAGCAGTGGAGCCCAGAAAGCGAGAATGATGCCGACAAGCCAAAGAATCCTGTATAAATTACACAGCCGTCATCAAGATTTCACGGAAGTTAATCCTATTTGTCTTTTGCTCTGTGTTTCTCAGTAGCCAGGCTTCTGCCGTAATTACACCTGGAACCTTTTCTTTCTTAAGCTCCTTTTTTTGCGTTCAGGCCCAAGGTCATGCTGCGGAGCTCCAGGTGAACCAAGCAGTGGCTCGAGATTTTAAGTGCAAAAGGTCTCGTTTTTCTGTACATGAGTGCACTGGAATTATTATTTGAATGGATTTGCAAGCAGTACAATATCACGGCTGAGTGTTCTAATCAGACCGAAAGGAAATATTTTTCAAAATATTCTTGGTTCTTGAAAAAAAAATGAATTAATTGTTTTAACTTGTTGTCCAGGTTCATGATTAAAGGAATCGGAGAAATCTTGTCCTTCGCCACAAGGTGGAAATTCCATTTTTCTGACAGGATTATTCCCCGTTCCCAGGATGCTGGGTGGACAAGAGCAGCATTCCTGGCACACTGCAGCCCTGTGTCTCTCTGAGATGAACACTGCTCATTAGAGCACAAATCAGGACACCCGTAGTCCGTTCCCAGATGCATTCTTGGCTTATTAAATCTCCTCTGCACCTTAGTGACACCAGATGGACATTGTCTTAGTGAAAGCTTGTCTTAGGGTAATAACAGTCTTGACATATTTATGGAATAATATGTGAAACATGTTTTTAATTCCTGGCTGGAAAGGTGCTATTTAAGCACATAAATGTGTGCATATTTTTGTATATGTTAAATAGGGGGCCAGTAAAAAGGAATCTCATTGATCCCAGAAATAGTTTCTCATCATGAATAAGAGAACCTGAGAGTTTCTTGCGTTAGAACTGTTGATTATAAAATAAACAGCACTTTTTATTGAGTAGCCATGCCTGTTCCCCAGTGTCTGAAGATACATTACTTACACCGCTCCAATCTCAGCATGAAGCCAGTCAGTCAGCAGTGTAAATCTTTCTTCTCCTCAGGTCATCACAGAATACTTCAGCTGCATTTTTTTTTTCCTTCTTTTTCTTTTGCATTGTTTATAAACCTGCCAACATCTGAAGAAGGGACTTGTGTTTGTCCCAGAGGTCACTTATTATACAACTCATTTGCTGGTTCAGTTACAGACACAACAAGCTGTCTTGCCTTCAGTTTGCACGCTGGAACCACTTTCCTTTTGTAATTGAACCAGGCTCGTCCCCATATGTGCGGTGAGACTTGTTAGGCACTGTATCTTTGTCTGATCATGCTCAAGTGGTACGGAAACAAATCGAGATATCTGGAAAAGAGGTTTGAGTCATAAGGAACTGGCCAGATACTAGGATTCTATTTTGTTCTGGGATTTCCACACCCGGCAAGCGTTCCAGGGATGATGTTCAGTAGGAAAAAAGGGAGCTTGGGAAAATCTTCTTTGTCTTTCACAAAAAATCAGTGTGGACAAAATGAGATAATGAACCATGTCAAGTTTCCTAAAGAGCTGATTTTGAAAAAAAAAAAAAAAAACAGAGAGAGAATCCCCCATGGAGCTTCTGAATCAGAGCAGGGCACACAGCCATTGAAGTGTTTAGTCGTGGTTAGTCTCTTCAGCCTGGTGCACAGCAATGCACGTGGGGACGATTGTCATGAAACAGCAGAATGAGTTGCTGATGGATACAGGATGAAAGACCCAGAGTGGATAAGGAGCTTAATACAAGCCTGGGAAGGGTTTCTGGCCTTTATGCTACCTCAGGGACAAGTGTTAAACCTAAGGAGGACTGAGAAAAGAAAAGAGAAAAGAGGGAAGGTGGTGTACAACAGCTTCAAAGTGCAAGAAAAGATGAGACTGGCCCTTTCTCAAGAGCTTAGAAGCAAAATTGGCTTCCTGGAGAGAGAACATAAGAAATCTGGCAACCTAAATATATTTAAAGGGCTTACAGCTCTCCAGGGAAAATTTTGAGGCTATTGAAGTGGAAAAAACCCATTTGCTAAGATTAAACAGGCTTTTTTCCCCAAAAGAAAAAATAAAAATAAAAAACTGACAAAGCAGACAAATGTTTGGCAGGAGACCCAGAAAAGAAAAAAAAAAAAACAAAACAAACCTCAACCTGGCAATAACAACAACATGATGTGGGAAATCTGGGTAGGGGAGAGGTCCAGCCTGCTTTTCCTTTGTCTTCCACAAAGGCTGTAAGGGGAAAGTGAGATATTAGTCCATGTAGAGTTTCCTAAAGAGCCAACTTTGCAAAAAGAAAAAAAAAGAAGTTCTTGAAAAGCCAGAAGAGAGCCTTTCCAAGCAGAAATTTGGAAATTTAAGGCCGATGAGAACCCTTGCAGAATTAATGTTGAACAGGCCTTAATACCTGGTGCATGATAGGGAATAACAATTGCTGCTTGACCTTGCGCTTGAGCCTAATGTGGAGAACAGGCATGGTCACAGCGAGTGGCTCATGTGGTGAAATGGCAGGTGCTGAATGATTTTGGCTCATTTGATCACTCGTTTTGAAGAAATTGGCTGTGAAAATGTTAGTGTGAATCAGTTCAGGGCCTCTATCCCTCCATCCCTGAAGCAAGGCACATGGCGTTGAGATGAATATTTTCATCTTGGTTTCTCAGCATCTCCATCCTTGCAGACCACGGAAGGCTGGACAACAGAATGTGTGACATCTCAGCTCTTACTGCGTCAGCAAGTTGTTGACCTGGGATTGCAGCTTTGCCCCAGGGAGGAGTAGAACTAGGGAGGGAGCAAAGTTCCTGTTGAAACTGTCCATAAATCTTGGCGATATTTGTGAAGTGAATGGCAGGTCATGGAGAACATCTATGTACTTACAGTGAGGTACAGGTGAAAAACCACCACTCACGTCAGTGCAATTATACTGCTGAATCCAAAGGAATAATCAGGCTTATGAGAGAAATGCCCTTGCATTTCCATGGCCAGCTAGGTGTGAAGGGCCCCAGCAGAAGGCCAATATTAACCTGCCTTGTTAATACTGTGAGCCAAGATGTCAAGCTTATCAGTACATCCCTCCCACAAGTATGAAAGATGGATGTAGGTTCTTATGGAGTACATTCCCCTAAGATCAATGACCTGGTTAAGGCTAATTACCACACACTCTCACTCTAAATTAAAAAGGACCTTAGTAACTGAAAGCCCTGTATGATTAAATGGCTCCAAAGATTAACTGTGATAAGAGTGGTATGGTGCTTCCAGGTTTCCTCAGTGCTAGAGTGTCACTCTCTGGACCCACCACATGGACCTTGGAGCTCTGTTTCAAAAGATCTGCAAAGTGGTCATTTATCAGTTGGGAGTGGACAAACCAAAGAATGCTTTTGAGTACCAGCTTTGTCTGAGCAGCAGAAGTTTGATCCTGGGGGTGCTGGCTGGCCTGGTGATCCTGGTGCTCTTCCGTCAGCATCCACTTTGCACCTATTGCCCTGGCTGTCACCCATGCCCTGATTCCAGGGCAGCCTTTAGATTTTTCTCCCAGACCCTGACTTCACGTGTATTCTGAAGGCACTGATGGCTCCTGGTTTATCCACTGAGCAGATGCAGAATGCAGCACCAGTGAGACACCCCCACTGCCTACCTTTGTGCTTTGGTCCTAGCTTATACAAGAGGTTTTCTGTAGAGGCAGCAGCTTTCTGCCCCTACAGCCACTCCTATGCAAGGGGTGAAAGGAAGCGACCTTGGAGAAGCAAGGCTGGTGGCTGTTGGAAATTATTTCTGTACAGTCCCTACAAAAGGGAAGATAACGGCTAAGAACAACTCTCCAGTCTCAGAGCAAATGTCCAGCTGGAGCAGAATAGTCTCTCTGTCCCTGGTTAGTAGTGGGTGCTTAGAAATGAATATAAGAAAGAGGGAAAGCAGAGAAAGACTGTTCCCTGCCAACACCCCTCCTCATTTTTCAGTAATCTGCAGTTTAAAGAGTCCCAGATTGGAGCTTGGATCCACTTCACTGTGTTTAATAAGCCCTTGATGTACTTTTCTTCCATGAATTTGTCTAATTGCTTTTTGAACCCATTTATACTTTGTGCAATGAGCTCTACAGTTTGATTATGCTTTGTGTGTGTAAAAGGACTTCCTTTTGTTTGTATAAATCTATGGCCCGATCTGTTTATTCAGTGCCTCTTATTTCTGTCTTACAAGAGACAGTGAATAATTGTTTGCGATCGCTTCCTCCATGCTATTTATGATTTTATGTAACCATACATACACCCCTCACTCATTTATTTTCCATGTTGATGAGCCCTAGCTTCTTGATTTCTCTGTACAGGACCTGCTCCATAGCCATCTGGTTGTACTTGCCAGCCATCTCCGTGCCCCTTCTATTTCTACAGAATATTTGTCTGAGAGAGCACAAACAGAACAATCTGAAAATGAGTCATTTTAGCAGTATAATGACTTTTTTTCTTTTGTTCTCTAGATCTTTCCTAATTATTACTAACATACGTTATATGCCTCTTTGACCTCGCTGAGCGTTGAACTGACTTTTTCAGAGAAATTCGTAGTGATTCCAAGATATCTCCTGAGAGTCGCTAGCTAATTTGGAACCTGTTTCTATGTGTTTACAATTAAAATTTATTTTCCTCATGTGCATCACTTTACATTTGTCAACACAAAATATCTTCTGGTCTGGAAGGGTTGTTACCATTCATTTTGTAAAAAAATATTCTGAAAGTTGTTCTACTTGCATTTCAAATAGAGAATGCTTCAGATTCATCCCTCCTAAACTACTGACCTCTTCCCTGATGAACTCTGACAAAAGAATTTATTAGGCTTTTCCACTACAGCCTTTTCTTCCTTGAGCACCCATTACACCCTAATCATGAACTGCCAGTATAAAATATCTGACAAGTTTCTTGTTTCTGATTTGCTTCACTTGTTACTTCAATTGCCTTTCGGGAATTGTTTCTGAAAATCTTTTTGCCCTGCCATATAAATTTTACACTGAACCTGGCCAAGTTTGCTCTTTTCGGTTTTCCTCTTTTTGGCCCAATTTCTGCTCTTCAGTGGATGTCTTCTACTTTAAGTATTTTTTTTTTTAAATCTGCAGCTGAACCAAATATAGCCCCTTTCCCTGTATTTGCTCCTTCTGCAATTTTTGATGCTATGAATTGTAGTGAGCATCTAATGTGATCTTTTCAATAATTTTCATGCCACAGGAAAAGTTTTTACCTTCTTAGCTGTTGATTTTATGCCTCATTTTTTATGAAGTTTGCTTTCCTCAAGATAAATGCTAATGCTACTGAAGTGTTTGTTTATTTGTTTCTCAGTTCTACAAGACTGTTGAATTGAATTAAATTGTGCCTGTTATTACAGACCGATTCTTAAATAGCTGTGTCTCGAATCCAGTCCTGGTTAGGACTGGATGAGAAGTATTTCTTCCTCCTGCAGGATCTCAGAACCGTGTATCCAGACTTTCTATATGCATGATTTCTTTACAGGATAAAAAAGCTCATATGTTAAATAACTGGGTTGGCATATAGGAGGTCTGAGATCTTCTTTGGGGTGGCAGTTTTTTTGTCACTTTTGTTTATTTGTTTATTAATAATTCACAAGACTAGGTTTCCGGAAGTAGATACACATATTGCACATCTCCATGATGTGTTCCTGCCACAGTTGACATGGAAGAGGACATTTTCAGTGTGCTAATGCCCAGCTTTTTCCAAAAATAGATGTAGTAACATTTCTTAAGACACTCAGAAAATCACTGACCACTTCTGAGTGCCTGTAGTTACATTGTCCATGTCTTTCTTTTCTGCTTTCTTCAAGAATTTCCCACAATTCTGCCACTCTATAAATGGTATTTAAAAAAAAATCCCCAAATGTACAAGACTTGTGTCATCTATACCAGCGTTTCCTAAAAGTTGGCTCTACTATCTGATGCAATAAATATTGCTTTGAACATACAAGACTCTGAATCACTAGGAGAGTAACGTGAACCCAGTAGCAAATTATCACAGGCAAACTTACAAATCCATAGAGACTTACATATTTTACTTGAGCTCAAACTCAAGTGTTTAATATGTGGGCCCTGTACACGGGATCAGCTGGAAAGCAGAACCTTTCTTTGTAACCCTTTAATAAATCCATTCCTTTATTTTTAGTAGCAACTTTAACTGCCAACAGTTATCTGTCATGTCTGGCCTCTCTGGTCTTCTTCACTGTCATATCAGAGCGCTCATATTAAATAATATACTGGCATCATGTTTTTGTAAGAGGATTTTGATAAGCAATAAAGGGAGAATATGATAGCACTGCCATGAGACTCCTACAAGGAGAGCTGAATCTGCCCATTATGTACCAGAATTAGCTCTGACAGCGTGTTTCCAAGAACAGCTGCCCTTGGTGTCTATCCCAGCCCTACGTTTCTGTAGCCTTCAGCAAAAGCCCCTTCTCTCAGCACTGTGGCACTACCTGCTATTCAGGTGATGAGTCCTCATGCAGGCACCCAGAAGCACTGTCCACTGTTGTATTCCTGCTATCTCCTTCTGTGCACAGAGTGCCAAGCGAGAAAAATGTTGGGATATTTCATGCTATTGACAAATGGTGACAGGATTCAGATGGCTGAGCTCATTTCCACTCTAGCCTTGAGCAGGTTTAAACCTCCATCTCCGGTACCGAGAATTTCCGCATATCATCTGCTATCCTTTGCTACCTGCTCCAAGGTCAGACCTACTAAAGAAAGGATCTGCATTAATTGTCATGGAAAAGTGGGGATTTCAAGGTAACTGTCAAGAAATGAAAAGGCTGGAAACACACAGCAAATAAATTAGACTACTTTCACATACCCACTTAGTGTTTCTAAACTGCCCATGTTTGCAGCCCAGAAAGCCAATCGTATCCTGGGCTGCATCAAGAGAAGTGTGGCCAGCAGGTCGAGGGAGGTGATTCTCCCCCTCTACTCTGCTCTAGTGAGACCCCACCTGGAGTACTGCCTCCAGTTCTGGAGCCCCTACTACGAGACAGATACGGACGTGCTGGAACGTGTCCAGAGAAGGGCCACGAGGATGATCAGAGGCCTGGCGCACCTCTCCTACGAAGACAGACTGAGAGAGTTGGGGTTGTTCAGTCTGGAGAAAAGAAGGCTCCAGGGAGACCTTATTGTGGCCTACCAGTATCTTAAGGGGGCCCACAAGAAAGCTGGTGAGGGACTTTTTAGGATGTCGGGTAATGGTAGGACTAGGGGGAATGGATTAAAACTAGAGATGGGTCGTTTCAGAATGGACGTTAGGAAGAAGTTCTTCACCATGAGGGTGGTGAGGCACTGGCACAGGTTGCCCAGAGAAGCTGTGGATGCCCCATCCCTGGAAGTTTTTAAGGCCAGGCTGGATGGGGCTCTGAGCAACCTGATCTAGTGGGAGGTGTCCCTGCCCACGGCAAGGGGGTTGGAACTAGATGATCTTTAAGATCCCTTCCAACCCTGACAATTCTATGTTTCTATGATTCATGTGCTAGGGAAGGGTTCCAGGGCTGTGATCTACCAGCCTCTGGGCTCTTAAAGGCCAGGGGGAGTGGTATACAGAAGCACACGGAACCATAATTGTTTTCAATTTTCTCCTTTCAAGTGAAATTTTATGATCAGGGTGCAGGGTGATCTGCAAGACAAGTTGGCAGAGGTTTTTGGCCAAACATAATTTGGGATCGCTGCCACGGAAATACTGGAACCAGATAGAGACATAAAAATGCTCTGCATGCAGGTTGAAAACTAAGTACAATGTTTGTTATTCCGTCTGTCTTAGTCTGGCAGGATGCTGGGATAATAAGAGGTGGGTAAGCATTGTTTCTGCTATTGATACAGCATGATTCCTTTTTCTTAGAATATGTCTCTTTAGAGAAGATGTATAAAATTGACAAAGGCAATCTGTGCATTCCCAGCAAAGGTCTGCAAAGTTATGGGCTGCAATCTCAAAGGTGGCGTAGCAGAAATGCAGTGGGATCAGCTTTAGCACTGGCTTATAACTTCCCACCAGCTGATTTCTGAGGGCAATGCGTGAGCAGGACAGGAGGAGGGATGCGATGGCTAGGAGGAGAGAGCTGCTATTTATGCACAAATGCATTAATAATCAACAATGATGAGAAATGAAACAGAAAACTCACATGACAGTTTAATAGGATTTTGGTAACATCTGATATATTTATGAAGTTTTGCATGAATCCGACAAGGACTTCAACAAATTCCTTTTCCCGTTTTAATGGAGGTTAAACAGATTTAAGCGAATCTTAGGGCAGATTTATTAAATATTATGTAGATTTTTACAAACCCACTGGAGATTCAATAACAGTTATTTTTGAGTTAGCAAATCTTTCCTTGTGCTTGTTAGAGATCTTGGTAGATTAAACAAGGAGCCAGGTCTAGCAAATGTTGAAATTTAATATTTAGAGTCAGACTGAATAAACCATGGATGGATTTTGCAGTGACGTGTTCAAGATTTAACAAATATTGTCTCATCTCAAGAAAATAAATGTTAAATAAGGATGAAGCTAATAAGGTTCAGCAAGACAAGAGCTCCATTTACAAATCTTTTATGTATTTAATAAATACATTTATTAAATGAAGTGCAGCGCTCATTGGAGATTGTATCGATGTAAGAAATTCATCTCCGGTATGACTTAGTCAGACTAATTCCCCATTTATTAAATGTTCTTGAGATTTAGAGAGTCCACATCAAGCTTAATGTGCATCTGGGAGGCTCTGTAAAACATTCATAAGCAACGGCAGCCAGTGGCAGCCTTAGGGTTAGGAAGCATCTTCATCTTTTTTGCTTATGCTTCACCCCAGGAAAGGGCCATCTGAAGGAAGGAAGAGACAGCCATTTTGAAACGAAAGTGTTTCTAATACTAAATCTGTGGGAGAGAGGAGCTTGTGGAGATAGTCCTGGAGGAAAGAGAAGTTCATATCCAGAAGTAGGAGGACAATGAAGTGACTGGGTTGGTGGTAGCTGTAAGATTATATAGACATGGCACACCGGGACAGACACCAGCAAGTATCTGGGACACTGAAAATTCAGCATTTTTAGTATCAAGGAAAAGATATATCCTGTGGATTGCAGTGGGCCGACCCCTTAGCCATAGTGCAGGTGGAATAGCAGGGCAAACATCTTAGTCGTTTGTCTTTCTCTTGCTCTACGTGTGATTTCTATTGTTGGGCAGCTCAGCTCTTGGCTGCCTTCCTGAGACCAACAGAGAGGCGATGAGTTGTTCTGGTCATTTTAAGCGTGGATGTCTGTCCCCTGGGAGCTGGTACGAGGCTCTCAGGTTGTGTCCGGGCCCCCTGGAGAGCTGCTGGGTGGTCTTAGGGCTCAGCTGTTGCTGCTCTGGAGTATGTCATGCTAACTACTGCTGCCTGAAGGACGTGCATAAATTAGAGCCACAGTCCCACTGATGACCCCAAGTGGGGTTTGGTGACTCAAAATTCATGCTGCCTGATGTCACCACACTCTTCCCCATGGCACTGCAGCAGCACGCTCGTTGATCCCAGAGCATTAACACTTCCATGGACTCCCACTGCATGTGGTGCCCTCAAAGATTGGCTACATGAACACACTAATATTTGGGGTGTGAATTGATAGGCCTGGGAAAAAATGTATTGGACTTATTTTCACATCTAGCAAACATTAAGAGTAACATTTTCAGTGATGATGTTGGCGAAGTGAAAATCTTGAATTCTGCTTGGCATAGGTAGTTCAAAAGATAATGTAAATTAAATGTGGAAGAGAACCAACAGCACAAAACCACATCGCTGGCAGTCAGCTCCCTGCACTGGGACATCCCATGTTTCTTGGAGGCTAGAGGGGATGACTCCATAGCTTGACAGTGGCATCATCCTTTTCACAAATGGTTTAAATGGAACAATGATGCAAGCCCGTTTCACTTGGATTCCCCTTGCCTGTGCAGGTATCAAGTCTCAGCATGCATGCAGCGAGTCTCGCCACTTCCCAGTCCCGCGCAGTGTCCGTCTCGCAGAGGAGGTGCTGTTCCTGAGTATTTCACAAGAGGGTGTTTCTGGCAGAGCATGTCGAATCCTTGCTGCCTGCAGCCCATCTTGAGAGACTCTCCGACCATCTCTCATAGAGGGGGGAAAAGCAAGGGGACCTCAACAAGGCAGGGGGAATCCAGCGGGAATGCACACTTAATACAGGATTATTTACCCCTGTCTGCTGCTGTTTCAGAGCAGATCAGCTAAGGAGATTTCCCAAAAGCAGAAAAAGCATCTCTCAGAGGAGATAATAATTGTAACTGAAATCAGAAAAGTATCTTTGTGCATACAGTAATAGCGTGACATTTAGAATCACAGTGGGATTGGTAACAGGGAGCATCGTTCTGCCACTTGTGGTCTGTATTGTTCGGGGCGGGGGGGGGGGAGTTGTGCTGCCATTGTGGTGATCCCCAGGCATGGCTCCCGCCAGGCTTCTCCCCAGACCCTTTCTGGGGGTTAAGGTGGGGTGGCATCTAGTTCGCCATTCAGTGGAGGAATGACTAGAGATCACGCAGTGATACTTGGCATGATGGAAACGCAGCTACTTAGCATTCTGCCACTCCACACGGGAAGAAAAGAAAAAGTGCAAGAAAGCTGAGCTGAGATTCAGCTCACACCAGCCTTTGCAGGAACAATTATAAAATGCAAATACTATGGACACTTCCTTAACAAAGCAAATCTATCCATTACCTGCCTCTGTTCTTCTATCAAGCATCTATTTAAAGAGAAAATTCTTCTCTCTCTCTTTTTTTTTCCCCCTCCCACGCTCTATGATGTTAATACAAGTTGTCCGTCAGATTCCTCATTGTATCACCATGCCAAAGTAAGCTGACTCCTAAATGCTTACTGTGCCACATCAGATAACTATGATAACACTGCTGGGCATCTCCTTGTGTTGAGCAGCTTTTTACAGCATGAAGGTTTATGGCAGGTGAGAAACTCTTCATTTTACAGCGGGAACAGAGAGAAAAAAACACACTTTTTTTGCCAGAGCAACTCCCACGTGTTGGCAGAGAGCCACCAACCAGATTAACCCATACCCATTCAAAGAGCAAGCAAAATGGGCTAAAGAAACAACCGTTGCTTGAGATGGCCACTTTTATTTCTAAACCAACCTTGCCCTGGATCTATATCAGCTCTGACTACAGCCTCCCCCACTGATGATCCCTTCTCTCTTGGTCAAGGTCCAAGGGCAGCTCAGACCCATCCAGTTGTTCTCACTGTTGAGTGAAAGCAAGCTCAGGTTACCAAGATGCCAAGCAAATACTGAAAAACGGGCAAAAGCCCTGAATACTAGAAAAAAAACAGCACACAGCTGGAAAAAGCCTCTCTTCCCAAACCCAGACAGCTGGTTTTTTTTGTTCTCACTGTTAAACCTGTTTCATTCATCACAGTTTGGACAAGCTTGAGACAGCGACCCTCCTGCTATAAGAGCTGTGACTCCCTTCACCAAGCCGGTGGAGCTGGTTCTTTCACTGTTTTCGGGAAGATGGCTATGCCAGGCGGTTACGCAGCAGGTGTCAGCAGTGACGCATAAAAGCAGACAAGTGTGTCTCAGTATTCCCTGCCTGCCGGCCGCTCTCTTTCTCTGCCTTTTACATGATGTGCAAATTATGAGAGTATTTTGCTGCCTTCAACAGGATTTTGAAAATAGATCATCCAAAATTAAGGTCACTTTTCTCCCTTTCTGATTAGCATTGAGCTCCTTCCATATCTCAGGGGTGGGAAATAAAATTTAAATGAGGTTCAACATTTATTAGGAAATTTTCTTTTAGATGCTGTTACGTTCCTGCTTCTAAGATCTATTTCCTTGCAGCAATCAGTTTTAAGAGTCTCTATTTAATTCAGGTGACAGGTCCAGTGGAGTGAGACATGGGTAAATCTGAGGCTTAAAGTTAGAATAAAAGAGAAATCGAATGGAATTGGGTTTTACACTCCGCCTTTCACACTGGGCACGTTGTTATTCACATTTATCACCATCTATAAAAGATGCAAGAAGAAGAGGAAAAAAGCAGGAAATGAAATGCCAAAAAAATAACTGTCTTCAGATGATGAGCAGCTGAAGAAAGCCAGAGAATTCAGACTAAAAAGGACACCCTGAGATACGGCCCTGAACGTTGGATTTGTTAAAGGGAGAGAGGAGCTGGAAGACATAAAGTGTGATGTGGGAATTTACAAAACTGTTCGAAGTGAGAACTCAGCTAATTCCTAACTCACTTAATCTGCAGACCCAATTATCTTCATCCCATCAAAAAGTCTTCCACAACAAGCAAAAAAAACCCAGAAAACAACCCACTGTAACATTTCCTTCCTATTTTTTGCCAGTGTTTAATAGCAGAGTGCTCTGCTGAGATTTCCCAGCACTAAGAATCCATTACTTTTAACTCAATATGCCACAGTACTTTTATGAGTATGCTAACTAGCACTGTAAATAATTGAAAATAAGTGATACTTGTTAAAATAAATGAACAAAGTGTATTTTGTAATGCAGTATCTTTGATTTTTTTATTGTGTTTGACTGCTAATTTGCAGAATTCTGCACTCCCAAATACATCTCTTAGTCATTAGTGGAACTTGTTCTGATCTGCTTCATGAATAGAAATGACTGCACGGTTTCAATATCAATAAAATCGGGGATTGCATGGCTATGGAATGTGCCAGTTAAAGAAGAGGAAGGGACAGGAGTTGCTGTTGTTATGTAGTTTCAGAACTTATCCTGCTTGTTCCTCGTCTTCCCAAAACTGGAGTGCTTTGCAAGTGGGAGAAACAGGAGAAAGAGGGTTTTGGAAAAACTTAGAGATATTTCTTCTACATGAAGTAAAAATTTGGTTTAAAGTCAAATCTCTTTGGTTTTATTTTTGGTGGTAGGGGTGGAATGGAAGAACCATGCCATGAGTTCAATTTTTCTGAAGAAAGGAGATTTTTGAAGGAAGCAACAGGCTGAGCTGTTCTTTCCTGTGTCGGTGAAAACCATCACTGTCATTTCAGGGAATGCCATCAGCCTGGTCTCATGATCCATGCTGGTTGAAAGATAACAAACAATATCAAGCCAAACTAATTATACCAGGAACCAGTTTATGGCTGCACCAGCAACCACCCCAGAGCTTGAGAAACCACTGGACATCCCGATCCAGCAGTGCACTGCACGAGCAGGCACCACGCTACAAACACCAGCTCCTTGCTGGGGTAAAGGAGCTGTATATATTGACTCACTTGCTGAACCAGGGTGATTTGCTTTTGTGCCTGCATTTACATCCAATATCCATCGCTACTCTCTTCGTACATGCTTATGTCTTCCTTCTGTCTCAAAAACTGCTCGTTATTTTAGAGCCTTAGCCAGTACCGCTGATATCAAACAGGAATGTTCCCTCTCCTATACAATTATGGACATCAGATTTGTAAGGGACTTCAGCAGAGCAGCAGATCCATTTCCCTGCCCCAGGGCAGGATGAACTGTCTTCATGTCATCCCTGACAGATGTTTGTCCCATTTAAAGACGACCAGAGACAGAGACTCTACTGTATCCCTGGTGCTCTGCTCTCATCACCGCTTGAAAACTTTTCCTGATATCTATTCTGAGTCTCTCCTGCTGCAACTTATTCCTATTTCTACTTACGCTACTAGCTATGAAAGTGGAGGGCAGATTATAGCCTTTCTAAGTGCCTTTTTAATGTTATTCAAAACTTAAGTTCCCCACTGAATTTTCTCTTCTCTCAGCTGAACGATCCCAGGCTGTTCAGTCTTTGCTTGCCCGTCATGTTTTGGAGACATTTGATCTTCCTGCTTTCCTTTGGTCTCTCTCCAATCGCTTTGCCCGTCCCTTGAAGTGTGCATTAAAACCTTCCGCCGATTGCTGAGGAAAGCCTCCAGTACACCAGGTTTTGTTGCTGCTTAAAAGAGAGCAAAGTCTTATCTCACGGCCTAAGATTTCTGTTACAAGTTTCCACTTTTCAGGCGAGCAGGTACAATGAAACCCTCTCTACAGCACTCGGTCTGGCCACCTTCAATTGCTCGCCGTTCAGTCAGAATAAAAGTTGGCTACACTCAGTCAAGCCAAAATCCCAACTAGCTTGAGCAGATGTTATTAAGGACTCCAAGATTTGACCCTGTGTCCTAGATCACGTGAGTGACCTCAAGATGTACCAGAAAACAGTCTATTAGCTAAACTCTCTCTTCTGCATTTTTTAATAACGGACTGTTTCAAAGTGAAAGAAGACTAGCAGCGTGTCAATTTTTTTTTTTCCCCTATGTGTGAATTTCTATGAGCCATATGGAAAGGAAGGGGGGCAGGGCACCAAATTTCCATAAAACGCCTCTTCGCCATGATAACGAGGATTCAAAATTCCCTTTGCAGGCAGGATCTAAAAAGTTAAACGTGCCAGTGGAGCTGCCACTGTCACACACA
>VYZM01020333.1:1348620-1397059 GCA_013398915.1 Dromas ardeola
TTTTCGACAAAGCCAATTATCTGAAAATGACAGGAAATGATTAGTCATGTTAATTAAAAATAATTTTCTTTCCCACTCCTAAAAAGGTCAGATCGTCAGCTGTATGGAAAATTGAGCCTTCATGCACTTTCATTTGATTTCCCATTCAAAGTCTAATTAGTTACAATTTGTTGTTAAAAGAGATCATTTTTTTTGATAAAGCCCACGTTTTTTATCCTCTCCCTAGTCATTATCAGGTTGATATTATTATTGTACTATATACGTATACGATTTCATCGTGGCCAGCCCAGAAAATAAAGAACAAAAGCTCACCCAGAGAGGTGCGTTTGGAGACTGTTTCTGTGCACGGTGCCTCTGGTGTCCTCCAGCCTGAGAGGTTTCTCCAGCTGGAGCTGCACCAAGAAGCTTTGGGTGGTTCAGCGACTGGGAGAAATCAGGCCCTTTCAGACACTCAGCAGCTTCTCCCTCTTGTGAACTTCTGAAGAAGTTAGAAGATGAAGACTGTACTACAAAGCAGAATTCATCCTCCAGAAAACCAAATGGGGAGAGCAATGTTTTGGGGGAAAGTATGTTTCTTGTCCTAGTGCTCGCTTGGTTTTCCTTGTGTGACCATTAATGAAGAATATCTTTAAGCAGTATTGGGTAGAGTTCAGCCAGTTTTTGAGGTTATTGCCTGGTGGCTGCCTGCTGCTGTAAGACAACACTTCAGCCATTCCTGTGATTTCTCAGTGTCTTGTCTCGGTGACAGGAGCCGCGTGGCTCCAACAGGCTTTCGCTTGCACGTTTGCTCAATCAGGAGGAGTCAAAGTGCATCACCCGCAGGCAGCTTCCTCATCATTAGCTTTTCTTATTCCTCCAGCACTAACAATCTCACTGGCAAACGCCAGTGCTGGTTATTTTAACTAAGTGGTGCAGAGGGTTCAGCCTTCAGGCGAGGAAAATTGGCAGTCTCGTCCCTGTCCCAACTGGGTGATCATTAGTAGCCATTGTCGCTGTGCCTGAGGACACTAGACCAGGAGCCCCATGCCTCATCATGCTACAGCTGTACAGGCATATAAAAACAGCCTTATATTGTGGGCACAGAGGGAAAAGACAGGGTGGAAGTGGTCAATGAGTGGGGAAAGAGGGGAACGTGCAGAGGCTTGTGGTCATCTCTAACCAACAAGAACTTGAACAACACAAGGCACTTGCACCGAAGGCCGCACAGTCAGAGGGTTTTCCTGTGCAATCTCTAACTATGCTTACTTCAACAGCAAAAAAAAAGTTTGTAAATACCATTAGGGCTGTCCCTGCTGTTGCCTTTCAAAGCTCCTGAATGTGGAGCCAAGCCAAGAGACAGTGTGGATAAAGCAGCAGAGAACAGTGGAAAAGGCTCATTTTAGTTTCTCAGGTAGAGGGGCCAGGGAATTTCCTGGGCTGACCGACCGGCTCTGCTGTTTGCTCATGCAGTCCATAAGCTTACTCACCCCACGCTATGTGAGCTAGCTGGTGGCTTTGTCTCCTGTGTGGAAGACACATGACCTGGCTGTTCCCATCCTTTCTGTGGCAGAGATGAATCCAGTAGAAAATGCGTGTTCTTCTGTCTTCCATGGAGAGTTTTCTTAAGGTCTTTCTTGCTTTTTTTTCCTCATTCCTTTCAAGAAAAATATGTCACATGACTGGTGACTTATACATGGACAACAACACTGAAAAATGGGCACTCACCATTTGTTTATGTACAAACACTACAGAGAGAGACAACGCTGACAGAAGTGAACATTTACAACATTCAGCTGTAAAATATTGAGACACTCTCTAGTCTCATAGAGACTACCCGACAGGCTGTGACTGATAAATACCATTTTGTGAAACTCCTCAATAGGAGAATTCATTAATTTTAAAGATTTCCAGTCTCAGCTCAGCTCGTACTGGAACCAGTTTTCTGTCCCTTTCCATTGCCCTGAGGTAGTTTACTCCCAAAGAAAATTGCTTTTTCTTTTAATGAGAATTTGTGCTTCCACATCTCCTCCCACCTCCTGTGGGTGCGGCGAACCTGGGGAACAAATAGGAGTGTTATTACTGAAAATAACAGCTTAGAAGAGTTTCAGACTAACTCACAGTGACTTAATAGAGCCCGTCAACATGGAAAGACCATTGAGTAGCACGAGTCAAATGAGAAACCACTTAGCAGCGCAGCAGTGTGGGAGATTAAAATGCCTCTTTGAAGAATATAAAGGTCAGTGAGGCAGTAAACGCCTTAAAGGGGAAGACAATACATTTCATGCACGATGGACCAAGCCTGGAAAGATATGTGTCAGCCATGTGTGTCAATAATTCCTTCTAAAGGAAAATATATTTATAGATACCATTTGGGGACTTAATGGCATGCAAAGGCAACGGCAGCCCAGGCAGCCCCAGCTCCCCAGCTGGGATGAAAATCCTCAGAGACAGAGTGTTATGCCCGTTTTTCTCCACCCTTCTATAAACCCACTGCTGATACCTGAGAGAGCAGCTCATGCCATGAGACACCAACCCATCCTGCCCCGCTCTCATTTCTAATGCCATCCAGGCTTAGCCACCTAATGGGATTGCTCATCAAACGGGCACACAACCATGCGTGTGTGTGCTAACATCCATCCTAAAGACTTTTAAATTACACTCATCAACCAGGTATTTGAATGAGTCTGTGCAGCCAGCAAGCGGCAATGGCCTTGTCACACTGGATGAGTCCACCTCGCTTAGTTAATTGGAGTGCTGTCACGCTCACCTCAGCCCAAAGACCTCCCTCTCCTGCGCGTTGGTGCTACCTTTCTGTTCTACCCAATTGGCAAAAAATAACGGCAAAAAGCACGAAAGGCGCATTAAGGAGTTAGTTTTGATGTTGCGCCAGGCAGTGGTAGCTTGTGAATGAGTCCGCCAAGGAGTGGAGGAGTGCGCTGAGTGCACCTGATGTACTCACAAATAGAACACGGAGACAAGGAAAGCTGGCGAATATTTTGTAGAGGTCAATTCTCCTCTCCTTTCTGACCCTGTGATTCTAAACTGATATGACTCGTGAACACAGAAAGTTGTAGCAGAATCTGTCCTCTGGCCTCTGCATTTTCCTCTAGCTCCATTTCCTCTGCATATTATTGATGATAATAATAACGCTAATAATACCCAGCTCTTAAAGCTTTTCTAGAAAAAGCTAATGTGTCTAAGCCTGCTGCCAGCAGGGAATATGGAACAGCTTGCTATGAGAAAGTGCTGATTCTGAAAATCTGAATGTTTCAGGGGACAGTATCAATTTCATCTGACTTTTATTTAACATTCTGCTTGGGTAAGGTTGAAGCACTTTGTTTCAGCCTCATCGCGTTGGCTCTCGTATGAATTGTATTGTACACCAACAAACGTTGCAATGAGGCAATTTGCAAAAGCAGTTTGGGGAAGGGAAACTTCATTTCATGAGAAATTTCAAAATACCAGGGTTCCTATTTCAGAAATTGCTCAGTCTTTTCTGAAATTTCTCGGGGACGGGAAGAACAGAAAATGCAATGTTTGGGGAGCACTAGCTGGAAGCCAGCAGCTTGATAACAGCAGTGATTTTGAGAGTGAACTAGCCTATTCCAAAGACCACAAGGAAAAAAAAAAAAAGAATAAAGGAGGCTGAAGGTCCTTGTGAAATACAAGGATCAGCTTCTCTGAGGACAGCTATGTCTATGCCTGTTTTTCACCATCTTTTTCAAGAGACTAACAGCCTTTTAGACCTGGATCAAGGTTTCTCAGCAGCTCAGGTAGGACCAAGCACTACCATCCCATGGACAGGGCGCTGGGACATCAGACGGAGCACAGAGGAGGCAGCATGGTTGGAAATGATGCCCAGGGCAGGGCTCCAGATCTCTCTCAGCATGGAAGACACAGTCATAGAAGCTTCCTGGAGCTGTGCAGTTGGGAAGGCAAACAAAAGGCACTTTGCCATCTCAAAAACACTATGTCAACACCTAGCGTCATCCCTGAAGGTATTGCCATCAGGACACTATTACTAACTCAATGCATGCAGGCTGATATCTATGCCACCAGCCTGCTCTGCATCCCTTAACGAATCGCTTCATCTCTGCCTCCCAACCACCTTCCTCCATTTTTGTCCAATTTAGTTCTTCCTGAGGGCAAGAAATCCAGGTGGCTTTTTAGTGTCTAACACAACCTTGGTTAGCGCTTCTAGGCAGGAATGTGTTACAGATAATAAACTTTAGCACTTGGATGATGAAAATAGCCTGGAGTCTTCATTCAACATTGCACTCAACATGAGCATATATGAGATCAGATCTTGCATTATCTTGATGTTTGCAATGGGTTTTGTGGCACTAGGAGCTCAGTGAAAACCACAAAACTAAGACGTGAAATGCTGCTGCCTGCCTCCATCCAATCTTTGATTTGGATGTTAAACCACGTGGAGACGGCACACTCACTGTAAATACATTAGGGAGGCAAACCAAAAAAACATGTCGAGGAAATGGTAAATGGGAAAAAGGCTTCTGAATTTTTTAATAACGCATGCTCTGTTTGAAGGGTTTGCTGAGGATCTTGTTTATAATCCTGCTGCAAATAAAGTACTCCGAAATAAAAGCTGTTTGGTCCTTTCAAGCTAACAGCCCTTTGTTCACAGCACATTAGTAGAACAATTTTTAAATAATGACTTTTTTTTTTTTTTTCCTCTTGAAAGATGCTTTTTTGCAGTCAGAGGCTGGTTCTTTGTTTTCCCAGTCTGCACTCTGATTCATTAGTACTAGTTGCATCCAACTTGTAGAGGTTTATTTGTTCAGCTAGAAATGGGACATTAACATTTTAAGAGAATAATGCATAGCTTTTAGAGATAATATTCTCTCTGCCTTATTCTGCTGATGCTCTCTTAGAAAGTGCGGAGTGCCACATTCTTTCCCTCCAAAATGATGAGTTTATTATAAACAGTTTATCACTTGGGGCATGATTTTCTATTTTTCTCTTTTTTTTCCCCCGTTTATTTTTCTAATAAAAACACTTAAGATTTTCTGCATGCATTTTCTGGGCTGAAAAGTTGGAGACTGGCGGTGTTATTCAGACTCAAGAAAATGGCAGGCAGGTCCTAAGCCCTATCATCCCACCGCTGGAGCCTTTCTAAACGTGAGCCAGGGTCCCTCCACCACTCCTGCCTGTTCACAGTGACTGTGGCCTGGAGCAGTCACTTATGGTGAGGTCTGGTGTCTCATACCTGGGTCTCAGCAGTCGCTGTAGCTCTGGACACCTGAGCAAGAGTTAAGCATCTAAATCAGTCTAAGATACTGCCCCACTGAGGGAAGAACGAAGTCCTGCATTACATGCAAAATACCGCGCTGAAAGAGCAGTAAGGCTGTAAAATCAAGTGCCTGTAAATTAAGCCATGCCATAATTACAATTTCCTACACAGCCTGGAAATATAAGTACTGTGACGTTCCACGTGCTTCATATTGTCTCTTTCGCTGCTTTTAACTTGGCTAAAAGATGGTAGGTGAGATATAGGGAAAATCTTGTTTCTGATAGAAGCTGGTCTCCTCACCAGCTGATTACATCCCTGCCCCTGCTGCAGAGTACGTGGACTGCAGAATTTTTCCATGAAATTGCTGCTAGGGTTTCTTAACATCAGTAAAGCAAAGGATTTCTACCACATCAGCCAGTTGTAAACGGTTTAATTTTGTGGAAAGTACAAGTGAAAAAAAAACCCAAAAAACAAAGAAAAAACAACCAAAAAATCCACCAAAACGAAAAAGACAAACTCTTCTGGCATGAAATCAGGCACTTAAACCGTTTGCATTAAGCCATGCCATAAGCCAATACCTTATGAGACTATTGCACTACCTACCTGTGCCTCTTTGGCCTAAATATTTACCAAAATATGAGTATTTCTAGCTCCTCCAGTCCTCTCTCAGGAATACATTTTCACTTTCCCTCCAGCTGCAGCCCAGACAGCACTCGAACCTTGGAAACCTGCTGGCAGTGGCCAATGCTCATCTCCTCCCCTCCCCTCGCTGCAGTCGTGCTAAGCCAAGGCAAGCTGCGTGGTCCAAGATGTTCACTTCCATCTTCCAGGCACTGGCTTCCCCTCCTCCAGCTTCCCAATCTCAAACACATGGTTGCATCTGCCAGGGTTAATTCTTGGCACCACCTTGAAGCATCTGATATCAGGTATTGCAAGAGGGGAAGGCTGTGACGGAATAGTCAGAGCTGGGAAAACATGGGGCAATTTAGGTCTGAGAACTGAGCCCCGTGATTGGAGTTGAGATACATCAGCTCTGCTTCCGGAGCTGCCAGCCTGAACTTGCACATTCCTGGGCAAACCACACATTTTTCTGCGACACTTTTCCCTTAGCACTTAGGTCATGGGGTAGTACCCATCTGGCTTTGAAATACACTGGGAAAAGCATTGCTGTTTTTCCTAACATAATGGCCATAGACACATATTGACTATTCTGTGTCTGCACTTCACATCCAGAAGTCACAGCTGACCATATTTTTAACTTAAAAGGATATGAGGGTTGTTCTCTAGGTTGGATAATGATCTGGAGTAGCAGGAGGAGCATGGCATCATTTGCGTGAGTAAATGTAGTATTTAAACGCATGTTTATTCAGAGTGGTTTAACAGCAAACTAAATTGAATGCACCAGCTACCTGGCAACAAAGGGACATTGAAGGTACACAGAGACCAGATTTGTCAGACGGGACAGATTCAGGCAGAGTAACAAGAATAAAAATGTGATTCGCATGAATTTCCAGGCTTTTATCAGTTTGTGTCATGCATAGTCCTTCTATTAACTGAATCTACATTTGTATCTGCTATCATCTATTTGGGTGACCGAGACTAGTAATTAATAATAATAGCAACAGGAATAATGCTGCTTTCTGAGCTGAAAAATATCTGACACTGATTAAACTGCAAATCTAAATAATTGATATTAATTACATGAAGTTTTTAGCAATAATCTGCACAAAAGAACTCTGAAATTAGAGGATTAGAAACCAGAGATAATGCTCAGCAGCTGGTCCAGAGGCATTATGCAGAGACGTAGGTGACGCGAACCCAAGGACTGTGATTCATAGAGCTCTTCATCTCCCTGTACCCATGTTAAACTGGCATTTGCTGAAGTAAGATGTCCAGGCTGGCAGAAAAGGGATTACTTGGTCCCTGACATGTTAAAAATAAAATCATTTTGACTTTCTGTCTTTGAACAAGCAAGCATTCCTGGAAGATTTGTAGAAGAAAGGTCTCATTTCATTATTTTTGGACCCTCCTTTCCACTCCCAATTTGCAATCTCAGGACAACGTATACACAATCAAATACCATCCCACGGAGACATGGCAAGTGAATCCAGCTGTCATGCACGTAGCTTGGATCTCAAATCCACCACCAACAAAATTTTTTAATATTTCTCTTCCCTGGAAAGACAGTGACTTATGCTAAAGCTGCAGCAGTGGGAACCTTGTGGATAGATGTCAGACACCAGCTGAGCATCTGGCCCCTTATTGTATTTTAAATGATACACATTTATAACTGTAAAGCAGACCGACAGGCGATACTGTCTAACATCACCATCACTAATAGCTCTAATAGCTCATGTATCCACAGCCTGCTTCATCCTGTCCCATCTCAAAGCAATTTTGAGACAATGGGCCCAGCTCTTCTCAGATAGATATAAATGAGATGTATAGAAAAGGCACAATTCCCTCCACAGGAATCAAATGACGCTGATCCCCCTTTCCAGACTGAGCCACCAGCCACCGAGTTGTACCCCAGAGAGGGTACACGTAGAGAGGTACATGTACCCAGAAATCTGGGGGAATTTTCCCATTTCTTTTTAACTCATTACTCTCACCTTAGCAAATGCTTCAACACATTATTATTATCATTTTTTTAGTGGTTCAGCCTTTTTAAGGAAAAAAAATGATGAAATGTGCAGTACCAGCCCAAGCAAATCCATCCCCTACTAAGCCTTCCTGGTGAGGGTGCAGCTCCCCTTGAAGCCAGCATCAAGAACTGCCCTTCCTATGGGGAAGGTCCCATGATGCAGGCAATATTAGCACGTCTTTACCAAATACCTGCTAAGGCAGCCTTAGCATTTGCGATTTCGAAAGCCACGTTATGGCTTATAAATGGAGGTGTGCAGACTTTGGGTTTGACGGCTGCTAAAAAGCTTGTGCTCTGCCAGCATCCAGCTCAGTACCTACTCGTGCTCCAGAAAGGGAAAGACCAGCACATCCAACTACTCCTGTTCTTCTTGGGCTGAGTGATGGGACGCTGGAATTGGCCTCCTCCCAGCAAAACAAAGGCCTAGAAACACTGCTCTGGAAGGGAAAGGGAGGAAAGAGAAATAGGGCTGAAGTAATAAGCACTGGGAACCCATGATATGACATGTTTTGGCTCTTTCCAAACTTAATGTAGTTTTTATATGTAGACATAAAAGACCACATTTTCTAACTCCCCTGAAATAATTACCTGATAAACCTCCACTTTTGGAGTTGGTCCGAGCCATCCATTACACCGCTGCCATGAACTTTATTTCATACCACACCAGGGAGGAGACAGAGCAGTTGGAGTGCTCAGACGTTACATGTAATAACTGGTCATAAAAATCAATGTAAAATTTAATGCAAAAGGTCTGTGGGCACCCAACCATTGGAATCCAGTGATAAGGCAGATGGAGAGCAGCACTATGCTTTCCTGCATGTAGTATATTTTCTTTAATGTTCCTGAATTATATGTAATACTGTTGCTGTTTTGTCCATCTACATACTAGTTAAACGTGCTGCAGCCACGATATTTATGTCTCCGGGTGGTTTTTGGTTGCAGTTTCCTGGACACGGGATGTGTTTTGTATTCTGGATGGATCACATCGCAGGACCTGGGCGGGAGAGAAGAAATATCTTTCCGCTGTTTTCTCTAGTGCTCCCTGATTGATATGCAGCTAGTAGTCCTGCTGTGCCCTACTCTTCATGGCAGGACTGGGAACAAAGTGGTTGCGAGCCACGTGTGCCTGAGCTAGATAGTCCTAAAGAGCAAAGGTTGCATTTACAGGCAAGCTCAGCATCATGGGTATCACTCAGATGGTCTTCAAGAAAGTTTTGGTGCGCAAATTAATAATTTTGTTTCAAATAACAGTTCTTGTCAGCCAGAGCATCCTTCCCAACTCACTGGCTGCTTCACATTGAGCAGGGGAGAAGGGAGGGAAATGGAGCCTTGGACCCACCTGAAATATTAGAAAAGAAAAAAATAATAGAAAGGACTAGAGTGTCATTGACCTTAGCTTCCAGCCTGACATGAACGGGCAGCGGGATGCTGAAGTCCCAGCAAAGGGATATGTCTCTGTAGCTTTCCTACCTGTCCTGGTCACTCAGCGTACAACTTTTCACATGCATTCCCACAGGAACGAAGAAAGGAGGAGATTGTTTGGTTATATCTATTTTAGCACACACAGGTGTTCAGATATTAAGAACTGAGACCAGAGACACAGTTGATGCTCTGATGTATCTGTAAAGGCAAAGAAGCAGGAGTCCTGCTTTGGTTGTAATACTAAGAATTACATAGTTCCTAACCATTTTAGCAACAGGCTTATTTCAAACATTGGTAACCTGTAGAATGAGTCACTCTATTAGCTTCCTTTTAGACATGCAGCTGCAGTGACTGTGCATGAAATGTATTAAGTCTGGGGCATTTTCTCTTAGTTCTGGGAGCTGCTATTGATTTTACCCTGATAGATACTTGGCTCCAACACATGGTAAAAAATCATTTCAAAGAGAAAAGTATTCGTAACTCCTCACATTTGTGATTCAAAACGTCCCTATTTGGATGTCACAGCAAAATTCCAAGAAAAAAAAAATGGCCAGAAGGATGGGGGTCATTGCAGACAGACTGGAAGAAGCTGAAACAGGCTTTTGTGAAACCATTTTACAGTGCAGCTAGAGTGCTCTGAAATATTTATTAAAGCAAACAATTATGCCATTCTGTACTGTTTAAGGCTATTATAGAACTTGTATTAGAAGAGTAATTGCCTCTGGATGAGCGTATGGCTTCGTCTGATGGTAAAAAAGAGAGTATTTCCATAGGCTGATGATTTCTGTGTAAGAACTGGACTGCAGTGATTCAGAGAATGCAATAGCTGAATTTTCAGGCATAATCAGAAAGTGATTAGCTAAAAGTCTGCCTCATATGGAAATGTGAGTGTGAGATGCACAACAGCATTTGCTCTTGGATGCAGCACATGAGGGTATGTCACATGTATTAACCATATATATGTATCAATGTCGCTTGTGCACATATGTATAAATGGAGAGCACCTTTCCTGCAGGTGCAAATGCCTACCAGGCTTTGCCCACAGTACCCAAGCAAAATGATAAATTCTGCACCTTGGAAAATACACCTGTACATCCTGCTGTTGCTGCTTTAAAAAAAAAAAAAAAAAACAGTACAGTAAGTTCTACCCTGCTGTAATAACGCTTTGGACTCTGAGATGGGTTGAGGCCTCTTTGAAGCTACTCCTGAAATCAGGAGATCAGTTCAGACTGATGCAGGGCTCAGCAGATATAAGATATATCTGATATTCTCACAAACGCTCATTCCATCAACTGGAAGTGTTTGGGACTTTGGGGTGCCAGCATTGTTTATATTGAATCAAGCTGCCATGGTTCTGTATAAAAGACAACGTGGTTCCCTTCCATTGCTTCACTATTTATAACAGGCAAGGAATCGGTTAAGCTGGTGGGAAGTCAGTTGAGCAGTAATGGAGAAGTGGATAAAGGCAAGCATCTGGTGGAAGTGGTATTGAAACTCCCTTCTGAGGTGTTTTAAACATGATTTAACAACTGGAGACGTCGAGCCTGGAGCTGTCTAGCAGAATAGGTAAATGATATCCCCATTTCACAGAAGGGTAAACTCACTCTTGGAGGAGCTGACTGGGCAGCTGGTTATGACACAGTAAGATAGCAGTAGAGCTAGAGAAGTGTGTGGAGAGCAACCTACAACCTCATCCAAGGCCTCCTTGGGTGGAGCAGCAGAGAGGGAGGAAGAGAGCAGCAAGAAGAAGGAGCGGAGGGATGGTAAAGAAAGCGAAGTACTGTCTAACTTCCTAAATTATGCTTGGCACTCAGGCACATTGCTAAGTGTTATGGCTATCTCGAGAACACCGTGTGACAAGTACATCGGGGTCACTGCCTCGGAAGAGGCTGAAGTGATGAAAACTCGCTGGAGGGCTGCAGATAGAGGGGAGCACTGGGAAGGAAGCCAACACCTCAGGCACTGGAAAGCTGGAGGCTGTCCAAGTGACGTGTATGGTGAGAGCCAGCGGGTGTCCTGTTCGTGGGGCTATTTGTCACACTAAACTAGATTATCAGAAAATAAAAGTCCAGCCCACATGTTTATAAATCCTTCCACATCCCAGCCACAGGGCTCTGGATGTGACGTGCAGGTAGCTGGCAATGAGGTTTCCGATTCATGAAAAACAGGGCTCTAGCCATTCCCCATCCAGAGAAGGGGAAGAAGTTCGAAGATTGAACTCTCCTTGCAGCTGAGTTCTCCCTTACACATCCCTCCCCTCTCTCCTCAGCCAAGCAGTGCTCATCTTGCTGTCTGCAGTGTTTCACATACACGAACTGCAAACCCGCAGAAGGCAGGGCTGTTCATCTCTGCCATTGAGCAGGCGCTCCCACCTCCCACCGCAGGTGCTGCCACGCACATCGGCGAATCATTACTGTTATCAGCTACTGTTGTTAGGATTAAGGACAGTTGAACAGGCTGCACAGAATATAATAATCTCAATTGTTGCTGAATTTGAAGTCTCCAATGTTAAATCAACATAGAAACATCCAATTCAGTTTTAGATTCCATTTTCATCTGCATCGTGAAAATCAGAAGTTGGTATGGAGAGAGCCAGGTAATTCTGGTAATCTCGTGCTCTGGAGTTACTTCTGTGAGCCTAAGACCCTGAACTGAGGATGTCCTTCTGCAAATGTCTCTGGGGACCACTCTAGGGAGTCAAAGCAGAGAGAACCCTAGGAGGCCAAGCCATCTTTGTGGCTGTGGTTCTGCTTCTCAGATAAAACTAGGACTGGGATAAAAAACCACAAGCATATCCAGGAAACAACAGAAAAACTGTCATAAATCAGGGCAAAACACTGGTTGCTGCTGGGTGGTGGTTCTGCTCCTGTTCCTGTGTCCCACCAACTGCCTCTTGCACCCGCTGAAAACTAACTGAAACTTAAATTTTGCGCAACATCCAACTTAGTTGTGCCAGACGTCTGCAAACGGGAAGTGACGGGCTGGTATGAGCAGAGGGACTGCGCATCTTGAGTAATGAACTCAATTCATTACTCTGCAATCCAGCCATCGGAGTCACACGGGGATAGAAAACACAGCGATGAATCAGGCCCAGCATTTGCTGCAAATTCAGACTGCTGTCTGGTTGGCAAATAGCTCTGAAACCAGTCTCAGTGCTGTGTAAGTAGCTTCATTACTCTTAAGTGCTATATTTACTCAATAATTTGGACCGATCATTTTCAGGTTCGTTAGTCCCAACTGTTCACTTTTCATGTGGTTTGATTGGTTTCTCAAACCACGTGGGTTTGGTTTTTCACCAGAACTGAGAGTAATGGGTAGAAAAGTGCTAATGTCAAACAAGGCACCTTCTGGAAAGTTAGTTTGTTCGTTCATTTTTAACTGAATAATGACCTGAACAAAAGCTCATTAAGCTCTGGGAGTTTGGGAGCATCGTGTGGATGCACTGGAACTCTCGGAGTATTTGGGGAGAGCAAAACTAGAAACCCAAGTTCAACTGAAGCTAATTCATTCTCTCAGGACCACTCAGGATTATTTAGCAGTCTTGAACCTTGTCCCTCAGCTGCGCTTGATGAATGTGGCTGCAAACGACTCCTGAGGCTGTGTTCTTGTCCTCTAGGCTAGTGGCCCTTTTCTGCTGATAGCCTGATTTCAGGATAGCTGCACCTACATGGATACCACGGCATGGCCAGGGCTGGTCTGAGACCGGGTGTTCTGGGCATCAGAAGCAGTCGCCGATCTCCCTGTTACACAAACGCACACTTCAAAGCTAGGCAAGAGCAAAACCATGCCAAGACTTGCAATTTTACAACATGAGGTTAAAACCTCCATTCTCAACCACAATTTCTCCAGCTAACTCCTTAGAGGATCAGTCACCCAATCTGCTTCTTCGTTTACTCCGCTCTCCGTTCTCCTCCTCACCTCTTTGACTCACTCATTTGCTTCTCTCCACTGGGACTGTTCTTCCATTCTATTTTTGCTTTAGGTCTAGCACCTAAATGATAAAAAATGGCATGCAGCAAATAAGTGCTTTATCCAGAGGCTAGAGGATGGTTAAAGTCTAAATGAAAACAATTTGTAATAAAAGCTCCAAACCTACTGCCATTTAACAAAAAGTTGAAACAAATGATCCCCATAAATCATGCTAAGATTTATTAAGGATTTTCAAGCCACATGTATTGCTTAATTACAGAACAGTAATATGCAAGGAAAATGCTGATGATAACTTTTCAAAATATATTCTTGAATGTCACACCAGACTTCTTGGGGGTAGTTTCAATCACTTGTGTATTTCTGTACAATGAAGAGGAGATAAAAATCAGCCATGTGGTTAAGGGAAATAGTTTTCAGCACAAACTGCAGGTTAAAATAATATATTGAACCAATAACACAGTATCATGAGCGTACCAATACCAGAACCATTAGCTTCGCAGGCTAAGCATTGGCAAGTCAGAGATTTTAAAACGTTGAAAGGGGCTATAGAGCTGATTGTCCATATAACCCTGGCCAGAGATACTACACAGACACCTGTGTATAAAGTTCATCTTATTCACACCCTGCAGCAAGAGACACCAAAGCGTGTCTGAGGAAGGCAAGTAGTTCAGAGTAGGGGAAGCAGAGGTGGGACTCAACGTGAGCTCCCAATGAAGGTACAAAGAGTTTAGGGCCTTCGGTTTCAAAATCCAGAGCCTGGTTTGTAAAGGAAGGCAAAGTCCGCCAGTAATGAGGAAGCCCTAAGATCTCTACCATGAGCAGCAGTGACTGAGGATGCTGCGCCAACTTGTGTGAGTTTTATCTGGGGAGAGGTAGTGTATTCATACAGAACCCCACAGAGGAGAGTCAAGGAGGCTGTTCTCTCAATTGTCCTCAGCGCAAATATAGTTGGCTGGGAAGTTTCACTGCTTTGACTGCAGATCTCTTGCTTGATTTGATTTGGTTTGGGGTGGTTTTTCTTAAACTACTTTTCTACCTGCTACATCTGCTTTTGGAGCTTGGGAAAGGCTCGTGGTAAATCCAGACTTATTT
Source organism: Dromas ardeola (assembly GCA_013398915.1). Classification (NCBI taxonomy): domain Eukaryota; kingdom Metazoa; phylum Chordata; class Aves; order Charadriiformes; family Dromadidae; genus Dromas; species Dromas ardeola. The sequence goes on from VYZM01020333.1 coordinate 1,362,939, forward strand.
TCCCTAAGGCAGCAACACAAGTTTTTCACCCGTTGTTAAGGTGGGTGATAGCGTTGGAAAGAGAGTGTTGAAAGCTTGTATTGCAAAGGGCTATGCTATGCCTGAGCTGGAAAGAGGACTTCCATTTTCAGGAGCGCTAAACTAAGACAAACTTCCCCCAACACCAGGTCCTCCTGAAATGAGGAAAGAAATAAACAAATTAGCTAATGTGATGATTTATCTCGTAGCATTTGGAATTTGCCCCCTTGAGCAAGCAAATTCATCAGCTAAATCTCAGAGGTGAATGGTAAGGCTTAAGGGTTGCTACAAATCTTGTGCTTCAACACGCCCAGAATGAACCTTAAGGCTTCCAACCCTCTATGAAATAACCCCAGAAAAGCCAGCTGACCTGTCAGAGGCCGTGCAGATAACACTGAAATACAGGATATTAATGAAGTAGTGGAACTGTCACAAATAGTAGGCATCATTATAAAAATAAACAGCAAGGAACTGATCCATTGCATTACAGTTGTTGTGAAAGTAGCTGGATTTCACTCCCACCCTTTAATTTCCTCATCTCACTCAAAGTCTGTCAAGGTTTCCATCCCAGACATGAAGCAGAGAAAGTCTGGAGAGGCACCTCCACTACCTGCTGTAATGGTGTAACACAGTCCTGAAGTGGCAGCTGTGAAAACCAGAACAGCCAGACAAATCTAATAACACAAGTTTGTACAACCTGGCGTGTCTGGAGGAGTCGGCTCCACAGACCAGAGAAGGAGGCAGAAAACTGAAGTTTTAGGTTCTCGCTTTGGCTTGCAACATTGCAAAACAAACTCTCCTCAAGTCCTCTGGGGGGACTTTCTGTGCTACAATTATCCAGCTCTTCATGTCTGAAACAGGATTACTGCATGTGAACCTGGCAAGGTTCAGAGAAACATTCAAAAGTTCTGTCATTCAAGACTTAAAAATATAATCCTGCAATTGCCAAAGACCAGCTAGCACCTTCCTCCAGAAGCAGAGCAAGATAACCTCCACACCCTGCTTGACTTGCACGTTGGGCGAATTTTCTCCATCCAGCATCCCTCCCCGCTCCCTTTCCAGCTACAGAAAATGCGCTTCATATCCCGCTCCAGTCCTAGGGACCTGGAATTGCATTGCACTGGTGCATCTCAGAAGCTGCCTGATTTGGGTTTATTTCATTGTCACAGAGGTACACCAAGGCACTTAATGTCCTTAGCATAGTTGTCCTTAGCATAGCGTGTTAGTCCTTAGCATAAACAAGTTTTCACAGAAAATGTTGGCTAGTGGCACCTGAAATGTTGGCTGCAGCCCTGAAGATGACCTCTCGCATACGCCCCTCTTTTTTCAAAATGACCCCTAGCTGATGGAAAACCACCATTTCTCCTCCCACTCCCGGAGCACCATGAGCCCGTGAAGAACTCGTCAAGTGTCCGGTGGTCCCTGGGCACTGGTCTCCCAGGCGGGCACACCTGAGGTGGTACCCAGTGCAGAGCAATGCACCCACAGCACAGTCCTGCAGGGACCGAGGTGGCTTTTACCAACGCTAGCCCAGTAAGAGCCACTCCTGCCCAAACCTTGAGGTTTTCTGCTTGGCCTCTGAGCCAAAAGTGAAGTCAGCTCTTCTCATGACCCCCACAAAACTGGCTCCCAATGCAACCCTGGCACAGTTTTCCTGTATTTCATTGCACTAGATTCACTTCCAAACCTGGACTCCTGGCTTGTGGCATCATAAATAGTTTGATGAAGGCAAGGGAGAATCAAGATGGAATGATACCTGTTCGGAGCAGTAAAATGGGTAGAAAATTATCAGAAAGAAGAAAAGATTGAAATTAAGCTTCCAGTGATGCAGTTTCCATGGCAACTACCCTTCCACCTACAGTTTTCATCCACTTTTTCAGGCAGCCATTCCAGGAAGTGCAGGGAACCACACAACAGCTGCACATATCCTATTTCTAAGACATCTCCTGATTATAATAATTATTCCATATATAGCAATTGCCCTGAATGACAGTGGCTGAAGTTTTTGGATAGCCTGGGGGAGGTATTTTCTCACAGTGATAGATGCTTTCTGAAATAACACATGTGGATGCAGAACCTCGTATTTGCTGGAGGTAGAGTGAAGGAAGCACATCCCAAAGCTTTTGCAATGGGATATGTCCCATTGTCCCTACAGGACATTTGCCACTGTGTCCTCTGTGTGGCACCCTGTCATGGGTGTATTCAAAGCCAATCTTGTCTGTGCCGCAGCCTCTCAGCTGCAGGTTTCTGAGACCTTATTTTATCAGCAGTAGCAGGGACCAGGTTTAAAGCCAGAGCACATGACTTGATGTCACACTCCATGTCCAACCTTCGTAAAGAGCTATGACAGTCCCAGAGCCACCCTTACATTCAAGTCATCATCTTAGGAGAGCTAACTGATGAAGTATTTTGTAGGTGAATCATTTCTGTAATCCCAGTGGGACCACGTGATGATTGCAACACTTTGATTCTCTGTGGGGATTATGTGGACTGAAATCAGAAGACAGGGAATCACCTTTGTAGTCCTGAGGATGTTATTTCCCATTGTCACTGTTGTTGTTACCTCTGTTCTAGTTTCTAAAGGCCCCTGCAAAGATCCATGTTTCCTTCTGCTAAATAACATGACAGGATGAGACGGAGACTATATCTAAGAGCTTGTAACTTACTCCAGCGTGATAGAAAAAGAGTAGAAGGAAAGTAAAATTCTTGACAGGTAGAGAACTAAGGAATAGGGAGATTAGATGGTTTTCTTAAGGTCACACACTGAGTTTGTGGCCAGAGCTGAGTGCAGATCCCTGGAGTCCCACCCAGGCCTTTTATCACCACGATGGCTTTTCATTGCCTGTTCTCCCAAGCTGTCAGTCTCATTTGTCCTATAGAAATATTGAGATATCTCTGGCAGATGCATTACCTAAAGAGGAAAATGCCTGAAATTATCCTTTCTTCACTCCAAGGAGTGCCAGGGGAAATCTACATTTCTACACAGTAACTATGTTAACCACTTAATTCCAAAGGAAGCAGATAGCAGGAAGATATTAGTGTGGGAATGAGCAAGTAAATAAAATAATATTTCTCCCCAGTAAACCTCAGTTCTCTGGGAATTATTTTTGAAGTCTGCAATGTTAAATTACAAAGAAGCCTGTCAGAACAGGTAATGACTATACTTAAGGGAGAGGCAATTGTCCTACAAAACTTTATGTACTATGGTTACAGGGCTGGAAACAAGAATTTAGCCAATATGTGGGGATCTCTGGGTAACAGCATCTCCACCAAGGACTTCAGGACAAACTCTGATACTTCTTAGCATTTAATATCTAAACAGTAAGGGCTAGCTTAAGAGTTCTTGACTTTTTTGGCTTAGCACCTACTCACACAAGTAGTTCCAGTGTCTTCAAGAGACCAGGAAGGGCTGAAAAAACTGATTCTAAAATCCAGTTGAATGATGTTGAAATTTAATGTTAATAGAGATAAAATATCTTCCTTTCTCCAAGATCACTTAGGTTGATACCCCGTGTTTAGCGATAGTGGAAATTAGAACAACACTATGTTTTCAGCAGAGCTGGTCCATGCTCATGAGACTTCCCGGCTTCACAGGGATGGGCAAGGCTGTGTGAGGAGTCTCGTGTTTGACTGACATGAGTAATGACCGTGAAGAGGCTTGTGGGTAGGGATGCCAGAGGTGGGGTGGTGCCTATTGTAGGGTCATAGATAAAGGAAATTTGGGGTGTATTTTTGTTTAGCAGCAGTTGAGCTATGTCTGACACAGAAATGTGCAGGACGACTGCTGGGTGAACGTGACTCCACAGAGTGCTATTTGCCAAGTACAACGCACAGAGAAGGAAAACTTATCTTGCACTTTCCAGTGTCCCCATTTCATAAATATGATACATTAATATTCATTATACCACATGCATTATCATTTTGGAAGGAGATTACTGGGGATTCACTATTTTTTCTCCATCATATTTTCCAATTAGGATCCCCTCTTTTGCAAATAATAAGCTTTTTGTTGCCAGAGGCTTTGCAGCAAAGTTCTAGTCAGGGCTTTGGAGCTCTGCTCAGCCTCCATTTAAGAAAGACGTGCAAATTGAAGAACAATTATATTTTTAATGACAGGTTAATCTCGCTGTACTAAATATGATTAGAGAATTGCCTGGCTAGTGTCGGAGAATACAAGAGCTGTTAGGAGTTGTTGCTAAAAAAACCTCCAGGGGGATGGGTAAGGACGAATCTTTACAAATGCACCGCTGAGTCAACAGGAGTTGGTGAGACAAACTGACAGAGACGTTCTTGGAGGACGGACAAGAAGATAAGAGAAGAGTGGAGCAGCAAAGAAAAAGGGGTAGCCTGAGTCCTTGTTCTTCACACCAGGCATAAGTCTTTTGGCTCTGTGGTTTGCTCACATGAACAAAAACCTTCAAGGCTGTTCTCATTTAACACTAACAAGAAAGGTGATTGGGGATGGGTTTCATGTACACTGCTGACCTGTGCCAGGCAGGGGAAGACCAGGACATAAATTTCTGGGAGTTGCCTCAGGTTCCTCTGTACTTGGAGTCCTTCCCTTAGTCTCTTGTGTGCAGAAGAAGTCAACCCAAGCACTGTTGTTCTTCAAAGGGGGAAGAAATGGTGAGGAAAAATGCAATAAAGACTCTTGGATGCTTAAATGAGAGGAGTCTGGACACTAGATAAAGCTTGAGATAAGCATTGAGGTCACTGAAAGAGGAAAGAATAGAAATGCTACCCAAAATACACTGGAACACCTCTCTTATGAGGAAAGACTGAGGGAATTGGGTCTATTTAGTCTGGAAAAAAGACGGCTGAGGGGTGACCTTATTAATGCTTACAAATACTTAAAGGGTGGGTGTCAGGAGGATGGGGCCAGGCTCTTTTCAATGGTGCCTGGCAACAGGACAAGAGGTAATGGGCACAAACTTGAATATAGGAAGTTCCACCTAAACAGGAGGAGGAACTTCTTTATTTTGAGGGTGGCAGAGCCCTGGCACAGGCTGCCCAGAGAGGGGGTGGAGGCTCCATCTCTGGAGACATTCAAAACCTGCCTGGACGCGTTCCTGTGCAACCTGCTCTGGGTGACCCTGCTCTGGCAGGGGGTTGGACTGGATGATCTCCAGAGGTCCCTTCCAACCCCTGCCATTCTGTGATTCTGTGATTCTGTGAATGCCAGCAAACCCTTTCCCTTCCTGGTCCCCGACTGCCTCTCCTCTCTATCCAGTCACCGCAAGATTTTTTGCCTCATTCATATGTGGCAGAAAGAGGTGTATCCAGGTGAACCTGCCCTATAACTTTGAGGGCAAGCAGGCAAGTGATGCCTACAGTCCTCAAGTGCTCCAACCACATTGGCTGTAATTAGCTGGGCTCTAGATTTCATCATCAATTCCCACAAATTTGTAAAGAAATAAAAAACAACAACCAAATCCAAAAAAAAACCAAAAAACAAAAAAAAACCCAAAACAAAACATAAGAAATACAAATTTACAGTCAGCCCTTTGAGAGACTAACTATTCCCCACACACGCATACACATGCTAGTAAAACAGCCCTTTAAAGTTGTTGGTGTTGTCAGTTACAAGAGCAGCATTTAACATTTAATGGTTGTTTTTGGTCAGAGCTGTTACTTTTCATTGTTTGCTAGATTTGTTCCTTAAATTTGCTTGGCTCTGTGCCATGCAGTTCCTCTAGTTTTGCTTTATATTGTGCTTGGGGTTGAAGGATTTTTATTATTTTTATTTTTTCCCCTTTGAAGACATATTATGAAATGATTTTCATTTTTCTTGCCTAGTGCGTTGTCTTGTCATGTCTGATATTTATCTAGAGGGCACAGATGACCCCTTACAAGCCCTCTAAAAGTGCCAGCTTGTTCTCACTCTCCTCCTAGTGTAAAGTCACCAATTGTAGCAGTCACAAGGATCCCTAAGAAACTTGTCTGGTTAATTAGATTGGGCAGAAGAAAAAATGGTACCTGGTCTGCCAATGCTGTAGCTCTTATAAAGGTCTAGGGGAAAAGCAGAGTATCTCTTATACAAAGAAGATGACTCAAATAGATGTTGTGCTTCTACTTATTTTCCATTATAGTAGGCTGGATTATCTGTTCAATTAAAACAGATGCAAAGCAAGGAAATCTTGCTGTGCATCTTGACCTTTTTTATAAACTAGCACTCGTTCCTGTGAATTGACCCCTTATTTGCCAGGTCTGTTTTAACCAAAAATTAAGGCAGATTTTCACAAATGTTTGCCAAAAACCCTCTGCAATTCTGAAATTCTGATCAGTCATCGAAGCCACGTGGTCCTGTCCTCCCCAAGGTCCTTATTCCTAATCAAAATATTTATGTCAAGATTTAAAGGTAGAGGTACATGATCTGCTTCTTAGGGTTCGTTTCCAGTTGGGAATACGCACAACATGTTTCCACGAAGGCCCCCAGCAGCTTGCAGTGGGCGCCCAGTGAACTGACACTGCAAACACTGAGGCCACAAGCTTTACCTTCCCATATATTGAGTGTCTTTCCTCTACCTAGCCAGATATTTCCTCAGGTAAACAATATTGATCTATAGGTTTTTAAGTTCAATTTCCGCTCCTATTACATGTTCCTGGCATGTTTATAGTGTTTCTAATTAATTATTTGTAATTGCCAGTGTTTTTCCTCCCTTTTCTGTGCCTTTGTTTCTTGTTTCTCTCCCACCCTTGGTAACAAGATGTTGCATCTCTTGAGTCTACGAGGGTAAAAGCCTATTAATAAATAATTAAGCGGTGAGGCTCTGGCGGTGTGGAGTCACGTCTTGCCATCACATGGCTGTAGTCTCCATGGCGACTCACCGGTGCGAGCTTAAATGATCTCTTTGGGAGGAGGCGAGAGGAGGTTATGCAGGGCAAAAGTGTGTGAAATTAAATTATATTTTAAAAAATTAAAGACATCATTACACTGGCTACTTCCCTAAATAATCTGGAAAGATGGAAACCTCTTATTAGCCGTGTTCCACCAGCGTCCCTGGCTTCTGTCTGCCACTGCCCCATGTTTTTCTGCTGATCCAGAGCCTCCAGCATTGAGGTTTTTCCACCCTGTAGATGCTGCTCTCTACCAAGCAGCATCTTCCCTGTACCCGGTCCCAATCTGCAGCAATCCTGCCGCAAACCATGCAGCCTCAGTCCCGGTGATGGGAGTGACTGATCTCCGAGAACAGCAAGCAGCGGATAGTTTGTCATGTGTTGCCAAATTAAATCTTAAGGCCTGGAGTCCAAAGGTTCCCACTTCTCTGCTCCTCTGTGTTCTCATTTCCTACCGCAATAGCATGTCGCCTTTCCCCTGGGGTCACCCTGCAACCTATGTTTGCGCAAAATTCACACCTGCTCCTCATTAAAGCCAGATTTTGAGAAGCTTTTGCTGTGCTTTTCTCCTTTTCTGGCAATACTCAGAGGCAGTTTCATGTGCTGGCACATGAAGTAGCCCTTCTATTTTTTCCCATCGCATAATCCACCTCTAAGTATAGCAAAGACATTTCTTGCCCATTCAAAGCAGTAGTTTTCAAATGAAAAGCAGTTAGCTCAGCAGTTCCAGCATCTGTAAAAGTATGTCCTTGTGCAGCAGCGTGATCTGAAATCCCCTTAGCCTGTTATCAGCTTCCCATCTGTGTTAGCAGCTACACTATTCACAAGCATCTTGATCAATGTATTTCAGCCAATATAATTTTCCCAAACCCCCACCTCCCCAATAATGTTTCATGGGAACACGAGAAATTTTAAGCTCCTTGTAATACTAAGGATGTAAATCATACTAATTGTCTCCCAGATTTCAAAAACATCCTGGGCTTTCATTTCCTCTGCAAACTTCTGGAGCATTCACATTAACTTTTGGCAGGTAAATGGTAGGGGGCCCAAACCATCCATCACGTAAAACTGCATTGAAAACACATCAAGTTAGGAGTCGTGACAGGTAGATAGGTCTCTGCTCTGAGGGCATGAAGGGTTTGTTATCACAGCTCCTGTCTCCTCACAGGAGAACATGATATGTAAGCCCAGGAGCCTCACTCTTTCCGCCCACTGCCAGGGACCTCCGTTTGCTGGCTGCTCGGTGTCCACAGCCCCATGTGGAAGCAACACCCGGTGGCAAGACTGTCAGCTTCATGTTACTATTGGTTTTCTTTAAGATTCTGGGACACGATCTGCTGGACAAAGGGTGGTTGTGGCCTTGCAGAACTGAAATCTGCTGCAAATTGCGTCTTCATAAAGCGTATCGCCTCAAGTTCAGCCTGGGAATGGGTCTATTCCTTTTTGTTACCACTGAATCTCTGGGAAAGACTGTGAAATAGAAAAATGTCTCCCATCCCTCTGTCTTCCCCCTTTCCTTTCGTAGCAGAATCTAAAAAGGAGGTGAAAGATGGGTTGAGTGAGGTTATCACAGGGATAAAACAATACTTCAAGGACTTTCAGACCTGTTTTCATGCTGTTCTCTTGCAGCCACTGCACAGGTTTTCGGAAATTGTTTCCATGCCCTTTTCACCTTCACACTTCCCAACAGACTGAGGCCAGAGCAGAAGAGGAAAATGGATTAATAATATTTTTCTTCAGCAATCTGGCATCTTGTCTTTGCTTTTACACTTTAGATATTCACCAGCACCAGCAGAGAAAAAGCAAGCAATCTGAAATTCAGGGCTTGTTAGGTAAAACAAAGAATAACTATGTCAATTACGCTGATTCTGAGGATAAATGTTTGCCTTCTTTTTTTTTAAGACTGCCTATGGATTCTAACACTGACTTGGGATTTAAGATAGTTCATCTATTTTTAAGTGATGTTGGCAACCTAATTTTGACTCAATAGTTCCATGATGCTAAAGGAAAAAGAGAAAAAGAATAATTGCAAAACACAAAATAAGCAGAAATGGTTTCAGTGAGGTGTTTTGATCACCCATGTGAGCTGTTTTCTTGCTGCGTTGTGCGTGACTGAAAATCAGAAAGTGAATCTGCCTGTTAACGAATGGGAAGCTGACCAAACCACTTTCATCAGACTGCAGTAAAAATAGAGAACAAGGGAAAAATAAACTTAGGTTATTAGTATTATTTCCATGCTGACAAAGAGATTTCACTAATGGTAAAGGAAAAGCTTCCTGATAAAGGAAGGAAAAAAGAAAAATTCAAATTTTTTAAATGTGAGAAAGTTAAACAGATTCCCACAGGTGATGTCATGGGCTGCCAGCGAACGAATGGCCTTTGGATCTGCTCCCAGGGCGGTCCCTGAGAAGGGAGTCCGTCTCTCCCTTGAACCGTTATCTGGTCTCTCTGTATGCTGCTGCTTGCTTTTGGAGTAAATTGCAAACCTGCACAAGGAGTTGAATAAACAAATTACTGCCTGCACACGTGTGTTCATTAGAAAAAAAAAAAAAAAACAACATGCTGATTACTTGGCAGCCTGGCATTTCATAATATGACAAAGAGTTTTGAGAGATGAGCAGCTACAGCAAACCCTCCGTGAAAACCAATATCTCCACCTGTGGGAAATGCAAAGATAACAGGCGATAGTGACTAAAAATGCAATTACTACAAGAGAAAAAGATTCACTTTCCCCCATGTGCATAGAAATCATGAAAAGATGTTTTCATCCTAAGCCAAAAAGGCCTGAAGCTGGGTTTTATTCTGCACCTAGAACCAGTAATGATCTCTTTAACCTATTATGCATCTCCCCCAAAGAAATGTATCCTTCTCCATCTCACCTAGAAGGGTCTCCACTTCTAGGCAATTATTTTATCAGGTGCAGAGAAATAAGATAGAGAAAGCAAATATTTGACTTTGAGCATTTAAAATTCCTGTACTCTCTCTTTTTTCCTTTCTGTCTTTCAAGATCAGACTTCTATTGCAACATAAGAGAGGACGAGACAGAGCTTTCCAAGTTTTAAAACAAACCATCCTACATTTTAACGACAAGCAAAATTTAAGAGAAGCACAAGATCACCAAGTGCAGAAAACAAGGAAGGAACATCCTGCACATTTTGGGATGGTCAGAGCTGGTAAAATCATACATAAACCTCAGCAAAATGCCTTCTCTGCCACACTGCATTTGCTGTTGTGTCCCTTGACCTGGCAGCTGATCACTCTTACTTTAGTTAGAGAAGCTCAACCTCCTATAAGAGGGTAGTTTTTTCTGGTTTTCCCAACCACAGACCAAAATATTCTCATGCAGGACCCCCACACCTGGGTTAAGGTGGATGCAAGGGGTGCTTCAGGAGTGATGTGCAATGATTGCTGCTCTGCTGGGCTTCTCTGCTGCAGGATGAGGGGCTGCATCTCAAAAAGGGGCTGTGGAAGATAGATCTGCTCGTGATCCACACGCAACTGAAGAGCCACTTTAACCAGACAGTTTCTCCTGTGTATTACCAATTTGACTTCAACCTTTCACTAGTAGCTCCAAACCCATAGACTGCGTTTACGCTTATTTGCAGCAAATCCAAATTAACTTCTGCTTCACCCAATGTCCATTTACACACGGCATCTGGCATGGCAAAAAGTACCCTTTGGAAACAAGCCCAGAACACAGAGACGATTCAAAGAAGAAGGGGGAAGAGAAGTCAAATTTCAGGATTTTGTATTTCTTTGGGGTTTGTGACCATGCAAAGCATGAGTATAAATGCCAAAGTTTTGCAGTCAGACCTCTGTAGATAGATTCTCTGCACTGGACATATTTTCAAGGGTTTAGGGTGAAAAAGCACAGGATTGAGGAGACGCCTTCATGGCCCTAGGTCTAACGTGGAAGCCTGAGGGCTCTGTTGCATTATCTTTTTGCTGCAATTCCTCCAGATTCAACATGCTGACCTCCAAATGCAGCCTGCCGGCCTTCTGTCTGCAAGTCAGCGTGCAAAGTTGACCTCCCATGACTGTTCTGTGAGTGGGGTCAGCTAAGGAACACCTCCTTAAGGGTAAGTGGATAGAGGCCCATGATTTGGCAGAAGGGACAAGGACTCAGTGCAGCACACGCACTCCTGTCACACAGAGCATTGCTCCTGCAGAAGAGAGACAGAGTGTGCTTCAGCGTTCCTGAAAAGTCTTTTTGTTAAGAAAGAAAATGGATTAAGAATGGAAACTGTCGCCCGAACCTGTCACTGACTCAAATACAGAGAATGAAACTATTGAAAAATAGATTCTTTCTTTCATCTGAGTCTTTCAGTGTGAGGCTGAGCTCCACCAGAGGTGAGGAGCATGGCCAGTGTGTAAATCAGCCGGTGTCTGGGATTGGCTCCCCAAGGCTTCCTCAGGATGCTTTCAGGGTCAGCAATGGCCACAGCAGAGAGGACGGCGAGACTGGGGCATGGCAGGTGAATTAAAGGAAGAAGCAATTTCCCAAACTATTTTTAAGGCACTCTATCAGCTTGGGTAGTAGGTACAGCTCAGCAAAACCCTGTGAGCACACCTTCGGGTGGTCTGTGAATAACAGATTATCATCATTTTACAACAGCTACGAATCATGGCCATGACATTATATCTAGTGGGGAAATACAGCTGCTTTCTGAGCAAATAACAGTCCATTGATAGGCAGCTCTCTGACTTAGGAGAGGTTTGAGAGCGTATAAAGCCTTTCAGCAAGGAAACCGCCATAAATCTTGCCCAGGCAGACTGAAGTATCTGAAGAAATACTTATACCTCACTGATCACCGAGCCTTAGATTTGTGATAAGACAGAAATCATTGCCATCTGATCCTCTAGCCTGCGAGACAGGAATCAGAGAGTCTGTGCCCTGTCCAGAGTTGACAAGATGTATCAACGTAACAAAAAACATCATCGGTCTGACACCTCTGTTGGCAGCCTCAGGAGAAAACAGAAAGGGTGACACAGTCCAGGCTGCCCTCCGGTTCACCCAGGGCAAAGCTGAACCTTGCTGGCAAGGTGAGGAAATCCCTGCCAGTGAAACCCTGCTGAACTGGAGGTCTTTAATGACAACACAAAAAAAAATAACCAAAAACCCCAAACATTATATGTCTACCTGATTTTAGTAGCTTCATCCCCATCAGGGAAGCGCTTTGCACAAAATCAGGCACAGTGCTTCTGCCTTTGGTACTATCAGTCCCAGGTGGTGGGATTATAAAGTTCGAGTGAAGAAACTCCAATTTTATAGTCTCAGTAAAAAATACAGAACAACCTTCCCAGGATAAGGTCTTTCAGTATATGGCAGCTTTCAGTTCACCTTTCACATCTGAAACAGTGCAGGTAGCTTATACAAAGCAAACACAGCCCTTTCTGGTGTGTTTTGAAATAAATTGTCATCCACACTTAATCATATTGCGTTGTGCTACATTTCCCTGGGGCCCCTGTTGTTGTTACTATCCTGACAGACACAGCCACCTCCCAGATTACACTTATTCTGACCTTACACACACAGAAATGCCTTTAAGACAATGTTTTATCTCAGAGGTGCTGCACATTCGCACACGCATACATACGCACAAAATTATGTCAGCCATTTAAGCACAATCCTTGCTCGGCTGTCTTTTTAAATGCCTCTTTCGTCTTTCTGTAACCAAAGGCTTTAATATTCAAATGTTCATGAGCACCGGCTTTATTAAAATTAGGGCTTGGGGAAATGGTTTTGAAAAAGAGAAACGAATATTACCCAACCATTTAAAAGATGCTAATTAATGGAGTTCTAAAGCCCAGGGAGGCCATTTGATGGAGCAGAGATTCTTCTACTAGACAGATTTGTAACTTAGCGCTTCGAGTGGCAGAGGCGGAAATAAGAGACGAGTGCAATAAAATGCAAGTAGGTTAAGAAGAACAATCCTCCAGGTGTTACACGGACTCCAGAGTTTAGTTCTGTGCCAGCGATTCGAGTTGTCTGCCTACAAGCTCTACGCATGAAGATTTTTTTTCCTGGCCCTGACACAAAAACAGAGTTTGTGTCTCTTCCCTGCTGGATCTGCCCTGTGCTGGGAACAAGAAAGCGTAACCTGCCCGGCGTTCAGCCAGGGCCAGCCGAGAGCGGCGGCTGCCAGCTGAGATCGTGCTGCAGGAGTCACTGGGGGATTTATTTTAAGATAAATTTAATCTCAAGGGTACATGGGCATATCCGTACTCAAGTGCACAAGGGAAGAGCTTTGCACTGCGAGTAGCAGAGAAGCGCCGGAATGGTCAGAGCTTTCCACATAGGATTTTTTACTATTATTTCACTTGAGTGTGTAAAATAAGGGGAACCTCAGCAGCCCCCCACTGTCATACACCCCTAGACCCTGCTAATCATTTCTACTCTCAGAAGAATAACTGAATTCATGTTTGTATCTGTGATAGATACTAGTGTCCTTATTTTTTTCTCTCTGTCTCCTGCTCCCCCCTCCTTTCCTGTTCTTCTCTCTGTGCACAGATATAACCTTGGGTCAAGAACTGAAAATACTCCACGAACTAGAGGAATAGATCCTTTTGGTGGGCCTACGTACATACATATCTACTCCAGCTCCGTAGTAGAAAAGACATCTCTGAAGTCTGACAGTGATTTGTAGCTGGAATTTCAGCTTTTTTACTGATGCAGTCCTTGTCAGGACAGTTGCTGCAAAAAAGCCAGGGTGGCCCGGTGATTTGAAAGCCATCATCCAAGAAGGAAACCGAGAAAGGAAAGGTGTCAAGACAGACAGATGCTGGGAAAAACTTCCTGTCCAGGAGGTGTCTTGGGAGGACGGAGCATCCTAGAAGCACAACTACCTTCCACAGCTGTTGCTGACCTAAGCAATGAATTTTAGAGGAAGAGTTTGCTGACCCTTGTTCTGATGTATTTAATCCATCACTAAGACCTCAGAGCTCTGAGATACACCAATGCAGCAAGTAGACGAGGGAAATTACCGGTATTCTGTTTCTTCCAGGTGGGAGCTCTGTCCTTGCCCTGTTTGCCTACTTGGTTTCTCCCATGAACCTGCCTGCTGAGCTAGGGAGCTCACATTGCACGTGGCTGTCCTGGTAACTGTTTTTCTGCAGCACCAGGAGATGCTGCAGAAAACAACACCTTATGCCATTCACCAGGCAACTTTAGAAGAAAAAGACAATTTATCATCCAGATACAATCCCAGCCTGGAGAAAAAAAAATAGGAAAGAACAGGGCTCATGAGGGGATCAATAAGGAGCCAACCATAACCTCAACCAGCTTGATGTTCACATGCTGTGCCTGCCTTGTTCTTTCATCTGCTAGTCTATAAATAATACAGAGAGCAAATATCATCCCTCGCCCCCTCAGTTCCATCAGCTTCCTGCCTTCCTGGGCCCAGATCCCAGCAGGGACAGGGAAGGGAAGTTTTGAAAGGGTCCTGGGAAGCAGGAGCCTGGTTACAACTTCCAGCAGGCAGGAGGCTGGTTGGGAAGTAAGTGTCAGAAACATTCCCATCATTAATTCCATCTCTGGCAACTGCTGGGTGCTGCTGGCAGTGTGACAAAAGCACCAGATAACCCAAAATGGGGACAGGGAGGTATGTGACTTTCTGGATATACAATAAATAAAGCCCTCCTTGTTGCTTCCTCTACTCAACCAATGCTCAGGGTCTTCTCCCATAACTTAGACCTCCAAGGTGAGCACTATCCTACCATCCTGCCCTGTCTACAGCACCAAGAAGACGACTCCAGCCTCTGAGATCCAACCCAGTTTTCTGGGAGAAATTAGACCAACAGCCACCACAAAGGAACAATCTATAGCAATGTACAAATGGAGCTCAGAGGGCCTCAGCCCTCTCAGCTGAGACTGCTGCTGCCCTAATGAATTCATTTATGATTGATTTTCCCATTTTCAAGCTCTCATTTTCTTTCTTTTTCTTTGCAATTCCGAAACCAAATACTCCTGGTTCAGAGTAAGTTCCCTACATTTTCCTAGTTGATCTTTGAAAGCCTGCGGAGTGCCATTCGCTGGAGAGGGCACCCCAAACAAGTAGAGGGCAAAGGCCATTTAAATCTGTAAAAATCCCTTAATGTTTGTGAGGAGGCTGAAATCCAGACACTTCGATTGTGCAGCTGAGGCCTCTTTTTGTAATGGGGCCCTGTTTCGATCGACCTGAGTCTGAATTAAGGTTTAGATGTTTGACCTCAGCTTGAAGATTTGAGTCTGTCCCGTGGCACGTTGTCTCCTTATGTTGGCGTTATTGAGACTTCAGACCTCATATTAGCTCAGTGCAACCTGTTTGCATTACATTAATCCGCACAGGGGGTGGTGTATCACTGCTGCCTTTGCCTGATCAACCCTGGCGAAAGAATCCCCTTTGGCTGACATGGTAAAAGCTTGAGATATTTGAAGCAAGAAGATCTGAGGGTTTGGATAAAACATCAGGTCATGGAGGCTTAATATATTATTGCACATCAGCGGAGCAAACGTACCTGTCCATACATATGCTCTTTGCCTGGAGCTAATGCAAAATAATATGATGTAGCTTCACTTTGTTTCACTGTCAGCTAAGTTAAATTGCATTATTATATCTTTGTCACAAGCCAAGAACGTGTGCCCAGACTGCTACCTCAGCTCTTCTGATGTTTGGTAACTTGTTAAGTTGCTCTCGCTTGATCATGTGTCAGAGCCTGGAGTCCTTCACAGCTGTCATGAAGTCCTTGAAAGTCCTGGTTTTGTTACCCTGGGATGTATTTTTATTTGCAAGGGCTTGTGGCTGCATACAGCACATATTTACATGGGGTGTGACAGATTGGATGCTTTTTATTGATCAGGAAAACCAGTACACCTCCCAGAAGACTGGCACTTTCCAATTCAAGCCCTTCCAAGTCCTTCTACAAGAATTAAAAATAAAAAAATTAAAACTGAAAAGAAATTTTAAAGAAGAAAAAGGTTCTGTCAAATCTGTGATATCTGCAAAGCTATAACTAGAGAGATACTTTTTAAGTTCATAAAACTTCATCATTTTCAGAGAGCTATTGGGAGGAACAGCATGAAAAAATGGTGTCTGTTTCTATAGCAAAATATAGATTGACCCTCCCAAATGAAGACAGTTGGCAAGAATGATATGATCAGAGACAAAAAAAAAACAGCAAAAATTCTGAGTTTATATAAATTGATCTTTTTAACTTATGACTCAACTCCAGCAACCTGCCATAGAGAAAATGAAATGTAAACTGGAAACACAGGCTTGTTCTAATAAATGCAGGGGGAAGAATAAAACTAACAAATATATTTGTTTCCCTACTAATCCCTCTTCATTATAGGACATAGCTGTTTTGCTTAATGGTCACAAATGAATCCAATATGAACTCAAACAAAGGGAGGTTTCTTTTCTGTGTGTAGATTAAATCATTTGTAAAAATATTTCAAGTGCAGTCAGCATCAACAAAGTCAAATAAAACCTCTGTCTCACACAAGCAAAAATTTACCATAGCTAGTATCTTTCTATGACAACGGGTAAGAAGTAATTTTTCCCTGGAGCCAGCTTCCATTGGATCAGTAATGCTCCAGTCTATCGCAGAGAGAGTTTGTGTTAGGATCTGTGTACCAGCACGCATAATAATGAATCACACCCTACATTGATTTAGTAAACCAATAGGTTTTATTAACTCAACAATGAGATTAAAATGGATTAAAACAGGAGAGGGGCTCTATCATTGCACTAGTAATTTACCCCTGATTCTACAGCAAGTGCAATTCACTTTGTTTTTAATACCTGATTAGACTCCTTTCGGTACTGCCGAAATGTTTTCTCCTGGGGGGGGGCAGGAAATTGTAGCGGATACAGGCGAATCCTATACTGCCATGTAACCACAGAAAGGGCAAGCAAACAAGCCACCTTTAATCAGAGTTGGGACTTTTCAGTGTTATCCCAGACAAAAGAAGTCGATGATTTTTTTTTCTTGGCAGGGAGTTCTGAAGCCTCCTGTGCTCAAACAGATAGGGAAGCCCCCCAGGACCGCAAGGAAAGCGTTGGCTCAGCCCCGATGCTGGCTGTGCCTGCGCCGCACTCCTCGCCCCGACAGCAGAGGCGGCTGGGTCACAACCTGGCTTTAAACCGTGTAGCTCTGGCAGTGCCACCCTACCCAGCAGCAGCACCAAGCTGCAAGATCTGCCTGAGAATTAAAGTAAATTAGGTCAAGCAGAGCTGCGCTGCTAGCGGTACCCAAGCGGGCAGTTTTAAAGCCGTGAATGCTTCTCCGCTCCGTTATGTCTAGCTGAGATTTGTGCCTGTCCCATTAGTTTCCCCGCATTCAGGATGCTGCGCCACCCTTCTGCAGGACTTATTTGGGCGTCCTCTGGTGCAAACCGGTGTTCAACACGCTGACCCAAGGATGCCCAGGCATCCGTGTGTTATTTCTGAAGGATTTGCAGTGGGTAGCTATAAATCCTGCAAAACTGTAAAGCTATTGGCGGTAGGCTCAGAATTGCTGGGTAGGGCTTACACATGGAAAGCAAGTACATTTTACAGGCCAGCAAATTGAAAAAGGTTGAAAAACACTTGCATACAACTTGTCCTGGAATCTAGGGAGAGTCTAGGAGAGCTTCCCATTTTGCCTGGCTGAACCAGCTACCAAAATGCTCTTTGGACTTAAAATGGATCTTAATGGAGATTCCTGTTACTGCCCAGGTGGCTCTGAGCCCAGCCCAGTAAAGGCCAGTTTTGTAAGGATTGGCCTATGGGGTACGGAAGCATAAAAAACAGGTCTGGAAGAGACCCCAAGGAAGTATCTGGTCCTCCTCCCGAGCCAGGAAAACTAATATAATGAGTATTTAATTGCTTTAGTGTGGTTTTTGTATAAATTGTGTATAGTCATCGAGTTATGCCATACATATGCAACAAAATGAAGCAAATATTCAAAGTCTCTTCACAGATAAAGATAAAATAAAAGTAACTCTCCCTCCCCGAGTTAATCCACCATGAACAACTCGATCAATAACTGTCCTTCTAAAGCCATCATCCACCCACCTCACTCCTTCCTACCTCCTCCTGTTTTCTGGGAGAGGTTTGATTTAAATTGCCAATAACTATCCTCACAGTGACTGCAATTATGGCATTCATTATTATTGCTATTTGTTTTTAGACCAGTAAAGGAAATGCTTTTTCTGTCTGTAGGAATTTGCAAGATTTCAAAATGATTTTCCCTGTCCTGGCTTCATCAATGTTTGTGAACCGATAATCTGAAAAAGGTACAGATTAGATCAATGCACAATTCATTTAGATATCTTAAAAATATTTCATTTAGATGGTGGTGAGCTTTCTGAAATAAAAACATAATTAACTTAGCTGTGGAAAATGAGGAAATAGAATGTTTTCACCATTTAAAAAAATTATGGTTTCTTCAAATGGGGAAATTCATTTAAACTGAGCTCATCTACAAACAGTTTGTATTGACCTACTGACATTCGCCAACAGAAAAAACCCACTTAATCTGAAAATTGTCAGCTTGCCATTTACTATTAAAAATTTATATAACACATACAAAGTTGCATAAAAAGTTATTACTGGTGTTCTCAAAAGGAAAAAGAATGGCCTAAAGGAGTTAAGCACAATCAGAGGTTTAGAGTCTGAAATTTCTTAGATATTTTTGATACCATCTCAGCCTTCAGGTCATAACGGAAATGACTTCTAAATCTGCAGCTCTAAGAGAGCTTTCTAGAGCTCTCAGAATTTTATTCCAGGATATAAAAATTTATTTTTTTACAATTACCAAATAACCATCATTCCCTTATCCACCCTTTTAACAATTAAAGGACTCTCTGAAGGTGTTTATTTGGAATGAATCGTAGTTTGTTACCTTTATCCCAGTTTTGTGAGTTTTAGTCAAATGCTGTTCATCTCAGATATTTCAAATCCAGCCTTTCAAGCATGGGCCCCTGATGCAGACTTGACTTGTCACAGAGTTCAGTCTGTGAACTTGGCAATTGCATGAACAAGTGACTCATGCCCCAGTTCGTGTTTGTCTCTTAGCTCAGACACATTCATCTTGAGAAGAGCTGTGGAAATAATTGTTTTTCGGGGGTTGGTAGCCATTCTGATTGTACAAGAATACAATAAATCACATTCAAAACCTGATGCCAGCTTCCTTTACCATCCCGCTTTAAAAAGGTTACATCTAAAGAGGCTTTCTGCTTATTTCTGGCATCTTGAACTTCTCTGACCCTTTGTCTTTGTCTCTTTGCCCTAAAACCTTGGGGCGTGTAAGGTCTTTACGCCATTAACTGTCATTCTTACACAGATGCCCCATCTGCCTTACCTTTGCCTGCTCTAGCTCCAGCCAGATGATTTTGTCTGTATGAAGCAGTGATGCTGAGGCTCAGCGGGTCATTACTGTGAGCCTCAGCAACAGCAGCAGGTCTGGCAGGAGAGCCTGCAGACCACTTGTTTAACCACCCAGAGAGGTATTTAGTGATGGCTGCAACAGCAGCTCCAAGAGGCAGCAAGAAGTCCATTATGAGTATTTCTGAGCCCTGGAGACTTAAGGATGCCTGTGGCAAATAGCTTCAGTTCCTGCCTTTGGAAAAAGGGGGTGATCCACTAAGCTCCACCAGAGAAAGAGGGTGGCAATCAGCTGATATATTTTGCTGGAGGCACTGGGGACTGTCACTGTGGTATGACTGACTCCGGCATGTAATGGAGTTGGGCAGGGTGCAGCAAGCTCCCTGTGACTGTGTGAGAAATCCAGTAGCACACAGGACGTCTCCTTGCCCGACAAAGGAAGGAGTGGGACTGAAAACAGTATAATACAAGGAAAAGCTATGGAACTCAAAAAAAGGTGAAAAGAAACTCATAAAGTACGGTTCCCAAAGAAATTACATAAACTGAGAAAAGGAAAAATTACGTGAAACTCCAGACTGACCGTTTCCTTACCCTGGTACCCTGCTGCCATGTTAACGTGGGCGTTCAACATAGCACTCTGTGGCAGCATTTGCCTCAGGTGAAGAACAGCAACTAACGTATTTCCAACGAACCATCTATTTCTCCTTAAGCTATCTGAATTGTCCTCTGTTGAATAAAAAAGGCCGATCACATAAAAAGGTCTTTAACCCTGCTGCAAGCGATAGGAGGAGAGGGGGAATATTTCTGAACATACCCGCAAAGTTTGTGGGAACAGCCTGGGGAAAATTGGCCCAACAAATGTCTGGTACATAGCTGGGTTCTCCAGATGGCATCAATATATCATGAAGAGTCAGAGAGCGCCTTTCTGAATGCAAATTACTATTCACATTTTACCTAATTTATGCAAATTAGCTCATTCAGCCTTCCACCTAATCCTCTCTGGAGTCAATCCAAGGTTTGAAAGGAAAGATATTCTTCTTGCAAAATATATATAATCCATATTAATTGCTTCTGATGGAGATGAGTGGGATGGACAGCTATTCCAGCAGTTAATACTTTAATCACTTCACCTGAGCAGCCGCCCTGCCTTAGGTGAACAGACCCTGACTATCTGTCCCTATTGCTAACGGAAACCATAAACGGATGCGTATCGGGATGCTCCCGGGGTGGGGCTGCCGGGCAGGCAGATTTCGGGAAGGAACCGATGGGCATCGAACAGGGTTGAGGAGAGAGCTGGTGCGTGGGCAGAGCCAATAGGCAGCAGCCCAAGTCATCTTGGCTCCCCAAGCTGGGATGAGGGCTGCAGGAGGGGGATGAGGCTCAGTGATGGAGCTGCACGGATCGCCTGGGGACGCTGGGCTCTGCACAGGGATGCAGTGGCAGAGCTGTGAGGGGGTCAGGCTGAACCATGATGACAGGGTCTGAAATGTACCTTCTCACCCCTCCGCAGAGCGGCAGCTCTTTCCTGGGGAAAGGAAGGGGTCAGCACAGCCCTCTCTATCAGGCTAATGGGCATGGGAATACACTGGGATCCATCTGATCGATGGACTCCAATGCATCCTGAGTCCAGCCGGCATCATCAAGAGGCACTGGTGTGCTCCAACACCTTCTCCCTAGTCCATCCTGAACCAGAAAAGGAGGATTTGTAGAAGAATGAATGGAAAAAGCGGAAGACGACTGAGTTAGGAAGTCTCTCAAAATTATCCACTTATTAAGAAGCGATTAAAATATCTTCGGGCATATTGACTTCAGTCTGTCCTTGTTTTAATGTTTGTGTGTTATCTTGAACAGCCATTCTTTAACCACACACCGGTACTTATGGATTTCTTATCCCTGTCCCTTGTGTCTGGATGGCTGTGATCAGATACAGAGATAAAATAGGAAGACTTTAATTCTGAAATCAATGAATTAGAGATTTAATACATTGATATTTCATTATTTATCTCTGTAGAGAGAAGAGATTAATATACAAGCAGTAAAATGTACTGTACCACTTTGTTTGTGCCTGACAGACCTAAGAATAACTCACTCACAGGTTGGGTTTTGTCAGGATCAACTGAGAGCGCATGGCGACCTGTTACACCAGCACCAAAACCCACCCAAATCCGAGTGGCTGAAGCATATGTTAGGTGCAACAGGTGAGAATTGGGCCTGGAGTAGATGTACTTTATTCATATGAAGAACCCTGTAATATTCTTGGTCCAACACTTGACCTGCATCAAATTACACAATCCTTTTGCATTATCTGCTTCCCAGACCAAGGCAAAGGCATTGGCCAATGTTTTTCAGCAGATATTTTTTTCCCCTGATAGCACTGTCAGTAACGAATCTTCTTTTTCCAGTCAGGAAAACTTGTCTCTGAAGCATTTTGAATTGACTTTTCAAATACAATTTTTGTGTAAGGTCCGCAGGAAAACTCTGAAGCAATTCGTTGGTGACTTTCAAGAAATCCAAGGTTTTTTTCCTCCTCTGTAGGGAAGACATGGGATTTTCTGGCAACACTTAGAGACAGGTGTATCGCTGTATAGCTGTATCTATATAACCTGACTGATGTCATCTGGTACTTTCATAGGGATCCATAAGGTTACAAAGTGCAAGAAAGTAGGAAGAACCTTCTTTGCCCTCCAACTACACGTAATGGTGTGGGTTGTTGTTTGTTTGGGTTTTTTTAAATGTAATACTAGAGCAGGGTACATTACAGCAATTTCCAGGTTATATCACCTGAAATGGAGCTTTGATCAGAATACGTTGATCACGTTGACGTAAAAAATGGCTATAAAGTATATAATTTGTATAAAACCTCAGAAAGTTGACTTTGCTTGTTCAGACCTCCTCTTCAGCAAGGTGATTACTCATGGGCGTCCAGGGACAAATCTCACACTTTTCAGCACAAGCTTTTAGTCATTGCAGATGCCTACAGGAGCTCAGCAAATCATTGACAAACTGAGCTTTGTCAGTCAGAGCAAGCCCCACTCTTAAACTACTTGGAGAGCACCTCTTATCAAATTAGTTTTAAGGTGACTTAAAAAGGAGCCTTGGAAGGAAAACGCTTAAGTGGATCTTCATCAACTTCTAAAATTACTTGCTTGAATCAATACAACTTTTGACCACCGCCAAGCCACAATTCTTTAAAATCTGAGGACACTTCCACAAACCAGACCTCAGCACCTCTCCTTTCCAAGGTTTAGGACTCTGTCCAACAAATCACTTAAGCTTGGGCTTAACTTTAAGTACTGAATACCTCATTAACATCAAGGAGACTACGTTACCTAAAGAACGTGTGTGAAGTGCTTTGCTGGATTGGGGCTGTAGATACTGCAGTCATCGTTGCTAGGTAAAAATACAAGCCAGACAAAGTGTTTCGGCAAGAGGATAGTATGATCTTGAGAATTACTCAAGAACAGCAAACTATGAGAGCAGGAAGATGATTGACTGATTATTTTTCCAATTCAAGGGAACACATGGGAGCATCTAAATCAGCTCCTTCTGAATGCTGCAGGGTGACTTCAGACCAGCGATTAGAGCTGAGTGAAATGTTTTGATTGAGAATAAATTAATGCAAAAGTACTGTTTTGGCTAAATGGAAA
Source organism: Dromas ardeola (assembly GCA_013398915.1). NCBI lineage: Eukaryota > Metazoa > Chordata > Aves > Charadriiformes > Dromadidae > Dromas > Dromas ardeola. Next base: position 1,385,788 of record VYZM01020333.1, read on the forward strand.
TATTTTCCTGACCTATTTTGATTTCCTCTAATTTCCCATCTCCGAAGAAAAAATCCCAAATGAAATTTTTTCAGCTTTATGGATGTTTTTAGTCTAATGTGTACTTCCTTTTGTGTGTGGGAAAAGAATCCAACTTAAATAAAAACATTGTGTCAAAAAAATCCAAGCAGAAGAACACAAGCTTTCATTTTTAACAATATCCCACTAGGAAAAAAAGATTTAAAAATTTGTGGTTTTTAATTGAAAGATTTGTGTGTTTTTTTTCCTCTTGGGAAATGCAATGACTTTAAAAAAAGAAAAAACAACAACTTTGTTTTAGATGTAGCGAATTTTCATCAAGAAAAAAAAAGGAAATTGAGTTAAATGAAGGACAAAGTGCCTCTGTGCTACATCTACACAAAACAAACTTTTTTATTCCCTACTAGCTTTCACCGTTATGTAAAGCTATTGAACTGGCAGCTCTCACCTTCAAAGAACTGCAAGGAGACAACAATTTGCAAATGAAGGATTTGTGCCTGTCCCGTACTGAAAGGGAATTTTTTTTAATACATTCAGGTAGTCTTATGATCAAAGATTTTATTTTTTTTATTTTTTTTTAAATCACAGGATAACCAGTTCCTGTTATCAGGGCATGATTATATTCTATGCCACAAAGACATAAGAAAATAACGTATAGGCTAACATCACTGCAAGCATGCCTTAGGGAGACTCTTTCCTTTCAAGCACTATTTCCCCACAAAAGTCAATGAACCAAAGAATGGTCTTACCCTACAGTAGTCCCGTTTTAAGACAGACTGCAGCAACATTCCCCTCACTTGCCTTGTCCTCATATCCATGTAAGAAGTCATTGCTCATGCTGACACCCTCACTGCCTCGAGGTGGAACTCACCATCACCCCAGTGCCCTTGCTTAGCTCCAAGTACCCCTGCGCTATTCAATCCACCACAACTGTATCTTGTTGCCTGTAATTGAATCATATTGATTTTTAATGAGTTTAATTGATTGTGATTGTCTCAGGGGCTGCACTGACAGCTTTTTGTCAGAGGTTTGGTTGTGTTGTAGAGACGCAGGGCACATAAGGCGTTAATGAAAGGCTACACAAGTTAATGGGGAACTGGAAAACCAAAGGGAGACCTAGAATGAATACCTATTGAAGAAGCCAATGATGAATAAAGGCAAACAATTTATTTGACTTGAAACAGGTTATAGAGGACAATAATTGTTTTAAATAGAAAGCTGTTGAATTATAATTGGAAGTAATTGAAACTCACCAAAATACTGAATAAAACATTAGATATTTTAAATGGTGTTATCTTTACAATTATCTTCGGAAATAATTGCAGTGAAGCCCATGAACTGTTGTGAGCGGAAGAGAGTCACCCAGGGCCCATTGTCTTCTGCAGTCATTACACAGAGTGTTTAATGGGGAGGTATTTATAAATAAGTACCAGGATTTGTTTCTGATCTGTCATTTTGTGAGCGAAAGCCAGTCCTGCTAAGGGTGAGAAGAGGATGTAAGCAAGGAGCGAGAAGGAAGCATCTGCTATTTTCAGAGCCATTGCTTTAGAAATTAGTCAAGAAGATGCACCTCCCTGGAAGTCTTCCTGCCTTGTTTATTGGATTTGGGGCTTTAAAGACACATTTTCATGGCTGTGCATTGTCATTCTGAAATGTTTTTCCTGAATGTTCTCAGGATAGCATGTACACATTGTCCTTTTTCAACTAGCAGAGCTGCTTGAAAACAGGGAAGACTTTTCAGCAAAAAAAATAGTGTTCATTCGTCACAGCACTCAAAGGTTGTCACATCAACATATGTATCTATTTTTGGTTCGGTGTCAAAAGTTGTAACTGCCTTAACTTGCTAGCTTCAGATACAGTCATTTCACAGCAGAATTCATGGCAGGCACGTTACGCAACTTCTCAGCTCTGACCTGCCCATGTGCCCAGGTAGGGCTACGTACTGTCCTCTCTGGAGAGGGAAGGTTTGAATAATCATTTTGTGGCAAACTTCACAATGTGTGACATCCTGCCAGAGTTTCAGAGTGATTAATATAATTATTACATTGGGCTTGATGAATTTTGAGACAGCAACCGTGATTGATAGGAGCAAAGCGGCATTTCACCTACTGAAGCATCTCTGCAGATTCTAATCAGCTCATACACGAAAATTAGTTTGTCAAGTTCTCTTCCTAATTGCCATGGGCTAAATTTTCCCAAGTGGTCACAAAGCAGGCAAGGAATTGAATCGCAATGATTTCAGGTTATTTCGGTCCCATGGAAATAAACCGTCTTCCCTCCCCTTCATATAGAACTGGATATTAGCTATTAGTCTATTAATGCTACATTTCCTATGGACTAAACTGAGGAAAGAGAAGGAGTATCATTGAAACATCAGCTGGGGAAAACTGCTGAAATGGAGTGGCTGATGAAGAGGATCTGAATGATGGCTTTATCTATAAGGAGAGAAAGAGAAGGGTGAATATGGAGCATGTACAGGGGAAAAATCAGCTGAGCTTCAAGAGACCAACATAAGCTATAGCAGCCTGCTAAAATTCCTGAAGGATCTATTAACAACGGGATGATTTCTTCCCAGATGATCGTCTGTTCTGTCTTAGACTAATATCTACCAATGTCATATGCTAGGCATCTGGCTTCTCTGCGCTGCTTCTCTTGAAGGACAAATTAGAAGGGGGATTTTGCTTTCTAATACCGCTTAGAAAACCTTTCATGTTCTGTAAGAGCAGAGGGAGCAAATAGGAGTCAGCTGAAGGGGAAAGGATTGATCCTGCGGTACCCTGGGCCATGCCTGTGTTCCACTGCACGGTGTGAGAGGAGCTAAGCAGGCTGCTGAAGGTGTTGGGTGTATCTGGGTGACTCCAGGTGCCCTTTTAGGGTGCAGCAACATGTCAGAGTTACTGATTGTGAGACTGAACACGGTGCTTTGCAGGCACCCTCACTAGAATACCTCCTAGGGGGGTCGGATGCTGAGGTGAGGGCCAGCAGATCTCCTTTCTGTTACAAACTTCCACTATATGCCCCTGCAATTTTCACAGCTCTATGTCTACAGGTGTCTTCCCACAATCCCGCCTTGACTATTCAGTCTAGGGCATTTGGCCCTCTCATTATCAGTAACAAACCCCTACATTCACATGATGTGATGGCTCCTCTAAAAAAAAGAAGTATACTTTCCTTGTCATTGGAGCTCTTTCATTGTGACAGGAAAATAACAGCAAGCGGGCAATGAGTTGATACCATTTATTTGGATCTGCAGTGATTCTGCCGTGAAAGGTCTGTGGTTTATCTTCCTTGGGAGACTGGGAGGCAAGGATCCGAATCCGATGCGAGGAGCCCTCGCTGATGCAAGTGATGCAAAATGGGTGCAAGGATCCGTCAGTTACTGGAGAAGGTGGGACACCATGGCTTATCGTTATGGTGTGATTTCCAAACTCCTCCAAGCTTGTCTTTTTTCTTTTTTTTGTGCGTAAAGTGCTGTGTGATGTATCTATCTGGAGCTTGTGCAGGGTGAATGGGGGGAGCATGCAAATGTAAATTGTAAGCACTAGTAGGAAAGGAAAGAAGCACTTGCTAAAGATGTCTAGACACCACAAAGAGCAATTAGACAGGTTTAAAATTCTGCCAGCAAGTATACACGGCAGGAAACACAAGCATAAGGACAGCAAGAGCCACCAGGCTTCACTTGGCTCCTGCCACTTCATCAGGACTAAATAAAGTGTTCTTCCCTGAGTCCTTAAAGAGATCGACTATGATAGCAAACAATTTCAAGTAAGATGCACTAGTCTAAAGCAAGGGGGGGGGAAAGCAACAGGGAGGTAGCAATCTGCATTGTCAATTCCCATCCCGATATGCTCAGCGGAGAACTTTCAAAGCTAAGTGAAACAAGGACAAAACCAAGGCAAACGGATGCTCTCAAGTTAATTTGTGTTGCCATACCGTTTGCGACATCTGAGGCAGAAAGGTCTCAACTGTCTCCAGGGTCCTAGCCATGGTCATCATGCACATGTCACTGCTCACACGCTGGAGTTTTACAGACGCATGATGCGATCACGAATCATATTTGCCGCACGTTCCTCAGCAAGTCTGAATATAAGATATGTGTATGCATGCACTGCAGCCAGGCAAGAAAAGTGGTAGCAATGCTTTTAAAGTAAACACGTGCACATCTCTAGAGACGCTGAAGGTGGAGGCTTCTCCTCCAGTCATTTTCATTGCCCTGTCCATCTTTGCATCATTTTCATAACGAAGTTGCCCTGTCTCCCAGTGCTTTGGGAGAAGGATCACAGGACACTGGTGATGCAGAAGTCACAGTTGTGATCATGTCATGAAATACGATGCACAATTCCAGGTGCATAAAAGAGGCAAATTAAGTTTGTGCAGACGATCCTACACTTCCTGAAGTTTCCACTTTGCAGCCAAAAGATGCAAATGTGCATGGGTATAATATAGATACATCAAAACTAAAGTCACAGGTTGGGCCAAAATCAGGTTGGCAGCTTCCCTTTAAACAGTTTTATGGATCATTAGGTACCCCACAGGAGGCTGACTACACCAACTACATTTTATTGATAGTCTAGAGTTTCTAGCCCGAAACAAAACAATTATTCATGTTAACTAGAGGCTGGAATAAACTGCCCCAGACCAGTGTCCCCTCAGAACACATGCAGATTCAAAATCCAGTCTCAGATTTATATTTTGATGTATTTTTCTGCTCACCCAGGATTATAATAGCCTGGCGGATGCTTTCTTTAAACAGGTTAGCACAACTGTTTTCCTGGGAAGGTCTTTGGCAGGCAAATAGACAGGATTTTTCACATGTGCTCCAACAAAATGTCAGCATATTCATATAAGTAATACATATTCCTCTAAGAAAATCAATGAAAATGAGCTTATCTTACCAGCAGAGCCAGCCTTCACCGTCCTGTGTGTCACAATTCCACATGAAGTTCTACGTTCAGGGGCAAGGTGAATGGTGCGTGGCATTTCTATTTACTGGCTTCCGTCTCAGATAACTAATACACCAGTGAAACTTTGGAGATCCAATGCTACAAATTCCTGAGAAGCCCTTTAAGTATCGCAAATGCTTCAAGGGGAACAAATATCAGCTAGTGTGCATAAAAAGTGTTAATTCACTCAGTACTTAGCTCATCACTGAACACTTCACCATCTCCCCCAGGACCCACCTCCCTTAGGCTGCTGGGCAATCCTATTGATCCCTGTTTCTCAGATGAGGTACAGTATGATGAAGGACCAATGGTTTTCCAAAGAGCCTAATCTCCTCAGTCAGTACTATCTTCCCAGAAAACTCCAGCCTTTTAGATGGGGAAGCAAACTGGAAAATCTACCTTTAAGTGCTGCGGTGGGAGCTAAGCTCTTCTGAATGGGGTTCTCATGTGCAGGACCTCTCACAGTCCTGCGAGACTTGACCAGTATTGCAGAGGGAAGCGAGGCAGCTGCACAGCAGAGGAGGTAACTGAACCTGGGTCTGCCAAAATCATGACCTGATCATTAGACCAGCAGATGACCAAATGATTTTAACACTCACTGCAGCAGCAGCTCATTTTAAAAATCTAATCTTGTCACTGAGCCAATGCTAATCTGCTACCACCAAAATGAAAATGGTCATCCAGCCCTAAAAATTCACTTATTACTTGCAGTTTGTTGTTCCAGTGAAATATGTGTGGGATTTACCGCATCACTACCACATTCCTCACAAACCCAGGGCAAAATCAGAAAAAATCCTGGACACATAATTTAAATGTACGCAAAGCTCCCCTCAATTGAAATATATCTGAAGATTTTTCTCTTGGTATGGAAATCTTCACGTAAAGAAGTTAAATCTGGGAAGCTTCTGAAGTGATAAATCAGTTATGAAATGGGAATCTCCATTACAGGCTGTCTACTTAATTATTTGACAAGTTAATTAATCTCCTAAGCGACTGTAGAACTGCTGTTTCCTTGGTAAGTGATGGAAACAAACTTCGGCAGATCCCATAGGTCTTGGCACTATAGTATCAATAAGACTCTAGAAAGTTATGTATAACAGACACAAAGTGAGGTCAAACTGCCTCCATAGGAGGCATAACTGGAATTGCTTATTGCCTGAAGGTGTTTATGTTGCTAATTATTTTGCTGCAGCTAACTATGGTTTGCCTGTTTAGTTGCGGCTAAGTTTCCAAGAGATGCCTTTATTCCCTTCAGAAAGATATCGAATCATGATAGGAAAGGACAGACCCTCCTGTCTCGTTAGAACAATGGCATTGTCTGCCTCTTCTCAACAGACAACACAATTACAGCTGACAAAATAATTGATGCTGAAGTTTTCCAGTGAGAAAGATGGACACACATTATTATCCCATCAATCTTGTTCCGCATGGTGTCTTGTATCTCTGGTTTTTCCTACTGTGGCGGCAAATTGACTGAATCACGCCAGTCTGTTTGTGTTCCCAAAGGTATCCCGTGATGGAGTGAGGGCATCTTACAGGGCACAAGGAGAAAGGTGAGCCCAGAGAAAAGATCACTCAGTGTGAATTGAAGCCAAACTTACTTCCACCACCTTCTTTACCTGCTCATGTCTCCGTTACATAGTATTCATTTCAAAGGAAACACAAGAATGTCCATCATCTACTTATTACACGTGCGTTGCATTACACTGAGCAACTGTTTGACTATTAACAGCAACTGTCCCTCATTCATACCCAATTCTATCTGAGTTAAACACAGGCTCAGATGAGATATCTGCCAAATCTGTAAGTACATAGAAACCCCAACGTGAATGAGTTCTGTATCTATTTGACAACTTTCCAGTCATCTAATCTAAACTTCAGTTTTGCCCAATTTATAATAATGTTTGGCACCTGTTTATATGTATTTGCTACATTTCATGTGCTTCATAATCTCTACATCCAAATAATGGATTCGAGCGTAGTCCAAACCCTACATCTATTTTTTTCTGTCTCTTAAGAACAATTTCTGTTTATATCTGAAAGATGCCTGATTTCTACCTGTCCGCTGCTTTTCACAGTAGCTGAGCAGAAAATTATTTTCTTCAGTTAATGACAATAATACGATTAGTCTACAAATATAATCGCATATTCTGTTTAAAAAAAAAAAATCCACTAAAATACAGTGTTTGGCACAGCTGTATTATTCCTGTAATGAATAATCACTAAAGATATTATTGTGGATGCAGTTACCATGCGGCAATGTGAATAAAATGCTTTAGATGGAAAATCGTACTTCAAGAAAATGTATGCAACAGTACAAATGTATTACTGCCCATTAATATGTATTAATTCAATGAAAAATGCCTGACTGAGCTGGTTTACATAGATTAGGATGGCAGGCAGTGAAAGGAAGCACTTGGACTTGGTTAAATGGGCTGTGAAGATAGGAGGAACTCTAATCCAAAGCATAGAAGCGAACCACCAAGATAGGCTGTCCAGTTACGCTGGTATGGTTTGTTCTTTCTCTCATTTATATCAGTGTTTTTATGATGATGAAGAATCAGCATTCAGTGCTCCCGATGCATTAGCCCTACTCAGTCCTCTTGAATCTGTATTTAAAAACTTTCTATTTAAAAATAATAAGACAATTCTTCCCAAGGTAGCTACTTAGCAGGAATCATCTCATTTGCTTTAGCGTCTCCAGGATGCAGAATCTGAGCTCCTGACATGCTTGTCATTGTCAAGACAAGCTTATCTGTGCCTAAAATGCTCAAGTAATTCACTCATTACTCTAACTTCTGTGCACAACATGCAGGGTTTGTTCCAGCTCCCCAAACTGCACCAAGTGGGGTGTTCCCACAGCCTTGAGGGGGAGCTTTCACTCAGACACATCAGTGTTTTGAATTCTGCCAAATGCACCTTCTGTCCGGGCATGGTTAGTTACACATATAAAAAACAACAATTTCGCTCTCCCTTCTGGCTAACAATCTTGTTATGAGACAAACTATTATGGTAGTCATATGCGCAGCATAAGATGTAGTTCTCCCTGAGTTTATTTAAAAAACACACAGTACAATTCATAAAAGAATCCATCGATTTGGTGGCTCTCCCAGCCCCACCGCCTGCACAAAGTCCCACTTTTGGTGTGGGGCTGGCTGACACCTTCAGTCTCCTCTGCCTGTGCAAGAGGGGAGGTAACGTTGGAGAAGGTTTTTAGGGGAAAAAAGGCAGAATTCTCACTCCAGAGGTAGCCTTGGCTGGAAGGCAAGGTGGCCTAGTGTGGATCGAGCCACCAGGGATGAGGTGTGAGGAAGGAAGAAGAACCAAGAGAATTTGGGGGTCTCTGGACTCAGGGTTACTAGAATATCAACAAACAACGGATGTTTGGAGGCAAAATATGCACATGATGGGTTTTGAGGACACAGGGATATATCCTACAGCCTGCATGGTTCTTTTCATAGTGCTCAGTATCAGGGTATAGACGAGTCACTACCAGGAATGACCCTTGGAGATTTTTTTCTTGCAAAGTAAGAAACATCCCAATCAAAACCAAAACTCTGCTGTGAAATGCCCATGCTCAAAGCAGGACCAGATCAGGATTGGTCAAGAACCTAGAAGCAAAACTGGTGCACCAGTTCTTCAAGGAACAAAGTTACAACAGCTCTAAGGCTCACTTTAGAGATCTCTGTCACAGTGATAATGATATTTGTCCCAGGAGACACTTGTTGTTCTTCCATGCCCTGGTTTAGGATGAGAGGTTTAGGATAAGAGATGTGTTGGTGATCTACAGACTGGGGCTGAGCACATTAAGGCTGGCCTGCTATCCTCATGTAATACCTGTGTGTCTCCAGCATCTTCAGTGGAGTCCTTCCTCCAAAAGATGAGGATTTTTACCAGTTTGAGACCAGAGTCAGCCTTTGTGAAACCAATCGGAACAGTTCTATCTCTTGCATGCATGATAGCTACTAATTCTGTACAGACAAGGCTGGTGAAGTTAAAAAATATGAAAGAGCTCTGCCTTGGAATAGCACCATGTGTGATCGTCACTTAACCCATTTTGTATATAAAGTCCTCCAGATATGACCAGTAAAAGATTTGATATTTCATCAGCCTTTATTTGCATAAACCACCTTGATTTTAACACTCAGAACTTGTTCCATAGCACTTTCATATTGGGACAGCAGGATATAAGCATGCCTGAAAGACAGAAAGACAAAAAGGAGGGCCTTATGTTTAGAAAAAGATCTTTATATGACCTTGCTAGGATGCAAAGGTTATCAAACCAGTGAAAAATGATATTATAAATGGCTACAAAAGATTTACTGTCTTCTTTGCCCAAACAGCCCCATAAATTGTATGTCTAATCCCCAGTCTTGCCCGCATCCTCATCTGATTTTGTCTGCCTTGCATAAAACTTAGTAACCCCTCAACAAACACAGCTGACAAGCGTGAGAGCAAAGAGTGGGGTTCCTGTGGTATGTGAAATCCCTTCCTTCCAATAAAATCCAATGGGATTTTTAATGACCACTTCTTATTTAGGAATTTTTGAAATGATGGAGCTTGGATCATTCTTTCCACCTATGTTTTTATGCACATGGTTCCCAGGGCTCTAGTGACATTCTAATAAGTGTATTGAATTTTGAGCTGTTCAAGGGATTTTGTATATTATTTATGAGAATGGATTGATTTGTCTCTCATGTGGAGGAATATATGTACAATTGAGTTTTGTTGTGGTTGTTTCTTTGCTCAATGTCTCTGATATGATCATAGCTTCATAACAATTTCAATATATTATTGCCAAAGGTATTATAAAATAGGGAGGCATTATCCTTCATGTCATAATTCTTTCTCTGCTGAATAAACTCAAAAGCTTTTGTTTGTTTGTTTGTTTATTGATCCTTACTTTGGAAGGTAGTAAATTAAGTGAATGCTGTTAAACAAGAGGCCAAATTCCCTTGTAGTTTCACCAAAATGGACTTCAATTAGCTGTGCTCCTCTGACTACGTTATGCTGCTATTCATAGGCAGGTTATGACATTGTCAACAAATCAGTGAAACTTAAGCTCCCGTTATTATCATCTCAAGTTAAAAAATATAGATTTCTTGTGCATATGCCTTGTTCCCTATATAATGGGAGCTTCAGCCAACGCGGTCAGAAATAGCACTGACATGAAACACCGGCAAGTTACATTGGCATCGTAAGACATCAGTCTCAAAATAAGTCTGGGAAATGGAGGGAAGGGGAAAAAAAGCAGAAAATACAGGGTCTTCAAGATGTCCTAATTTCTGCCATCCCATTGTTCCAGCTGTGCAGCAAAGGGATATTTGTGACCCACTGACATGCCCTCAAAGCCAGAATCTGTCGTAGTCAAAATTAGATACTTATGAACACACAAGGAGACGGTTTCCTTCTGCTGTTATTTCACTGCGGAAAATATAATCAGGGAATTATCATGCCCTGGCTCTTTCAATAAGAGAATGAGGGGTTATCAGATAAATTTAGTTGATGGCAAGTTCAAAACATACCTCAGGAGATTACTCTGCACACAATACATTGTTGAACTCCTTGGCACGAGATGTTGTGGGTGCTAAATCTCTATATGGGTTCATAAAGTGGCTGGATAAATAAAGAGAGAAAATTCTGTAAGGGATTATTAAATATAATGATATCGCCTCTAGTTCAGGAACTCCCTCACCTGCAAGCTGTCTTTTAGAATGAAAGGTGCTCTGACACTACCCACAGCCAATTTGCTGCTAATGGCCAAGCTTAAAGAGTGCTTGATAGAAATAACATCTCAGCTAATCTTTAAATGACTTCTAAGTTCATAATAGCAGGGACTGTGAGTAGAGAAGTTTACGCCTTCTCTGATGAAAGGCTGAAGTTGCTCCAAAATGCAGCTGTGTTGACATTACAGCAATGTCTTGCTCTGTTGATGTATATAGCAGGGACAGAGCCCTACGGGGCTGTGCAGTGTGTAATCTCTGCTGTCTGTGAGCTCACAGCAGACCATCCTGATTTAACTCTACTTGGTTTTACTCTTATTTTTGCATTTACACTGCTCGCTCTGCCTTATCCTCATGTCTACTAAATGGATTCCTAGTCCAGGCTGTTGAATTGATGTTTTATGGATTAACATAGAGGGTGATTCTCTGAGTCTGCTCTATATAGTCATCCCTATTTATCTTACTGATGCCAATCTTACCTCTTGTCCCCTGTCACTCAAAAAGATGCCCTTTAAAGGTTTTTAACCTATTTTGAAATATTTTGTTGCTATTCAAAGATTATTCCTTTGTCTTGTCTTTTTTTTTTTT
>VYZM01020333.1:1397076-1502558 GCA_013398915.1 Dromas ardeola
TTCCTTCTTCAACTAATGGCTAAACAGCTGCAGCAGCATGCAACTTCGGAGCACCCTGCTGCTGTTCTCAAAAACAAAACAATCTGTACTTAAACCAATTTGCTTGTAAACTCCTGCGTCCCTGCCTCCAGCCTGCTAAACTGCTCATGCCCATCATGTCAATCTGTTTTTCCAATGCAAAGATCACTCTATCAGTGCCAACTAACCTACTACACAGGACGGATGCAGCCTACGCCTAGGGAAGAAAAAATAATGTCTCTGACCTCATCATCTAACTAGATTTTATCGGAGCAACACGATTTAGATTGACCACTGAGGTCTGGATGAAAGGCAAGGTCATTTAAAAAGGTAAATAATACGTCCCTGTCATTGGGGTGCAAGATTTACCTCTGGAATCCATATAAAAGGGAATATCACAGCTATCAGGGAGTTGTGAATATTGTATTTCAGTCTGAGCTCAATGTACCTAACTGCAATGCAAAAATATGTGCTAGAAATCGACTTGAACCGGTAAGATATGAGACACTGAGAATGAACACAAATAATTCTAAGCCAAGGCACCAGCAGGGGACTGATAGAACGTATAACCAGGAGACTGGCTGTTTGTTTCCTTATTCATACTGTGTTATGATTTCATTTCTCTGTGCTGATTAAAAAGGGACTAAAAAACAGTGCTGGAGACTGAACATTTTGGTCATGTGTTGTTCAAGTCTCCCCAAAACAGCTCTGCCACAACCAGTCCCTTTCCATCTTTAAATTATCAGTTTTTTTAAAAAAACATTTCTCCTAACAGAAAGTTCACTCTTCTGGTAGAATGACATCGTCCTCTGAAATCTAAGACAAATGAGTGTGTGAATATCTTTTACCAACAGGTACTTTCTTGTACCAGCCTTGTCTTTTAGGTTAAAGTTCTTTGCCCTCTCCTGGTGTTTACAGCACTACAGTTATCTCAGTCTTCAATTTTTTAGACTGTACAAGCCGGGTCTTCCTAATTCTTCTGGTAGGACTAGCTTTCCATTCACTCAGTCACATTGTCCTGTTCTACAACTGGTCCACTTTGAATCCACCCCTCTTGACCATCTGTCACCAGATCAGGAGATCTGACCCTGCACAACAGCATCAGTACTTTCTGATTCAAGTAGATTTATGCCAGACGCTATACTCAAGCCCAACATTGACCTTTTTAATGGTGATGTCACATTGGTGCATCATAGCTACCTGGTCATCAATTGTTACACCTACATTTTTATCCTTTTATGTCATTTCCAAGTGACAGATTCCCAGCTCATAGTAAAAAATAGAGCTACTGTTTCCTAAATGCATGACATAGCAGTCTATACTAGTAGGTCCCATCCTGTTTCTGTTATGCCAACACTCAAAATCATCTAACTCTTCTTATGGTAGTCCAACCCTTCTTCCCATTTTCAATGTTTTGCAGGTTTGTACCCACAGAAAAATGTTATATGTACTTTTTATACACAAAGCATCCATGAAAGTTTAAATCAGATTAGAGTCCAGGAAGCCCCTTTAGGATTCCCATTAGTACCCTTCTTCCCACCTGACGCTTCTTCCTTTAAAACCTATTGTTGTTTCCCCTTCAGCTGTTTCCTTGTTTGCATTACAGTTCCTGTGCTAAATCCCATATTTGCCAACAAAACTAATAATTTCTCATGCAGCACCATATCGAATGCTTTACTGAAATCCAGATAGATTAGATCTACTGCATTTCCTTTGTCTAGAAAATCAATTATCTTATCAAAGAAGGATATCGAGTTAGTCTGGCACTCTCTGTGTCTTTGGTAAACCTATCTAACATTTTATCCCATTTAACGTTCACTTCCATGTCTCTACTTATTCTCTGCTTAAGAATTATTCTAAAGCCTTTGTGTAGTCATCTGTATTTGTGATCCAAGTGGCTTTGACCTTGGTTTGCAGGGACCCTACACAATGTGGTTCATTATTCAGATTCAAGATTTAGATGCAAATGTCTGTACAGTACCATGATGTGCACTCGGAAGTTTCTGTGCACGGGAAGTGCAACAGGAGAACTAGAGCAATGAAGGGCTAAAACCATCAGGAATTCAGAAAGATGTAAAGACAGCATCATAAACCCTTGCCCTATTCTTACGCTCTTTTTTAGACCTCGGCCAAGACAGCTGCTCCTGTGCACCGATTTTAATGGTCTTCTGATGAGCATGTTCTGAGTTTACTCTGCTTCCACCAAAGTGTACATTGCACTAACAGAAGAGGGTTTCAGAGGGTGAAGGTTCTGGCACAAATAAGCATCTGCAAATCTACTGAGACCGACTGAATTATATCCATTCATCTGTTCTCTCTTTGGTGTCCTATCCAAGTCCCAAAGGGAAATTCAGGTGTGACAAAAGCATCTTCTACACCATTGCTTGATATTTTGCCAGCCACTCCACATCTGTCAGAAGAACAGGACCAGTAATTGGTTTTGCTGAGGGATCACCTCAGAGATAAATGTTGTTTTTTTCTTTTTGTCTTTCTTCTTGTCGCTCTTTTCTGTCCCATGAAATATACTATCCTCATCCTACTGAAGCTGCTATAAATGAAAGTCTGTCAGTGCTACCGTTATAAGCCCTATTTTTAAACAGTTTATCATTCAAAGGCAAAGATTCATTTTCTCTCCTCAACACAATTGATGCTGGGTGAAAAAGGTCAGGCACAGGCTTCTGTCTTAAATATAGTTCCTCTGAATTTTTTAACATTACCATAAGCTTTGTTGAGAAGAAATGGGCCAACAAGATTCCAATATAAAGAAACACCAGTATTTCACCTTATGAAGCCAGGTGCAACACTGGAGTGGAAACCTGAGTCTAAAATAATGAATATTGTAATTATCCTTTACCCTGCAAACAGTCTTAACTGGATTCCCACAGTCAGGCTCCTCCAGAGTTTGGGAGATACATGAACCAGATCTGTTTTTGTAATCTGTGCTCATAGAAAAAGAAATTATCTCAGCTCTTTCTAAAGCAGGCAGAAATAGCCGAATTTCCAGGAACCACAGCGAGACAAAGAGCAGAACACAGTGTCAATAACTCCACATAAATTTAAACCTCTGCATAAGCTTTTGGACTCTATTGGGATGAACAGGGAAGAGAGAGCGATCCAGGAATGAAAGAGAGAAATTTGACCTGCATCATAGATGGATGATCTGTTGGTAGAAGAGTAAATGTAGGATAGTCCAATGGCAGTTAACCTCCCTGTGTCCAGATTTCTCATCCGTAAAATAATAATAATGATACTTGCCTTTGTGAAGTACTTTGAGATCTGTGGTGGAAAAGTGATGTATAAAGACAGACATTGTTATTTCAAAGGGACAGAGAATAGCAGGTGTCATAGATCTGGAATTACACAACAGAAGAATATTGCAGGGAGAACAGTGGGAGTCAGCAGTACCCTATAGTTTGTCGTAGCTTTAATAATGTTGGTGGTTTTCCTATTCAAGTGCAATATTTCAGGTAATTACTCCATCTCTCTTTTATCGGGGAAGGGATGAGAAGCAGTTTATTTTGCTGGATGGACATAATTGGAGCCAAACAAAATAACCTGGTGTGTAACAATTAGCAAATTCGTTTATTCTATGCAGCTTTCCTAGAGAAATTCCCAAACACTCTTGTTCATTTGGAGGAGTTACCAATTTTCTCAGCCATCAGTGACTTTCTGTAACACCAACACAAGTTGACCTTTGGGGAAAACACTTTTTCTTCCCCAAAACTCTACCTATTTCCCTGTTGAGGATGGTATCTTTCATGTGATTCCTCATCAGACTGAGCGTTTGTACCCATATCTACCTCTCACACGTCACTCCCAGCCTGTTCCAGGAATACAGTCTTGGGGGAGCCACAGCCCCATCCTTGCCAAACCCCTGCTGCTTCCAGCGGTCGTGCCTGACTGTGTGATGCCTCCTTTCATCTTCCCCTGTGCTCCAGCCCAGTGCATACTGGAGGAAATCAGAGTGAAATACAGCTGAGCAGATTAATATCCATCGTGAAGGGATGTGGGGAATATGCAATCATACAGCCTGGATGCTTGGCAGCTCCGTGTGCGACAGGAGCGGAAAATCAAAGTGAAAAGCGCATGCATCAGAGGGACAGCAGCCGGGGCCCTTTGATTAGTCTATACAGAGCACGCCTGGAAAAAATCAGAGGGGATTCTTGTTGGAACAGTGGCACTAAGGTCAGTGCACAGCTCACACCAGCACCAACCCCAAGCAGAGACATTCACTCGTGCATCAGCTAAGCAAAGCTGGTGGAAGCTGCCGGGCTGATGGCCCCATGTACAAACACACCCCCTCGGCAGACTGCATAGGGGAGGAAAAATCAGTGCAATGGTGGAAATCCAGAATAACTTCACTAGTGGAAACACACAGTCCTTTTTATATCCCTGACCTCATGGCTCAAAAAGTATTCCAGATGTTTACACATCTAAAACTAGGCAAAGATTTCAACCTCCGAAGCTCCTGAGTTCATCCACAAGGAGATAAATTATCTCCTCTTTTAAATGTATTTGGAGAGGGTTAGAAGAAAGAGTTTAGTGACCCTGCTTTGCCACAGGCTGTTCTCAAGTGCAGAAGGGAGAAGCCCAGGAAATGACAGTGAGAAGGGGAAGGAGGATCATGCACACACGCACACCCTTTGCCTGCCCCAGGTGAGCTGCCATCTCTGCTGGTCGCCTGCCCTCCTGCCGACTGCAACACCGGGCTCCAGCCGGCAAATTGCCACCTAACATGAGCACAATCACGGGCATTTCAAGTAGCTTCCCAAATCCCTGTCTGGATAATGATGGAGCGGGCGCATTGGGTCAGGCCGTCCAGCTGAGCTAAGTACATGTCTGAAGAATGGTGTTGAGGATGATGAGGCAGCTGAGAAAAGCGGTTCTGCTGTTGTTTCTGAATCGCCTGCAGATCAGCTGTCTCAGCTCAGGCAGCGGCTCCTTCCCTCCACGCGAACTCAAATTCAGACCCAGGCGAGGCAATGTGAGGTGTCCGTGATGATGCGTGAGTTAGAGGATACCTAAAGACTGGCTTTTTTTCTCTGTGTGCCCATAGGTCCACTGAAATCTCCATCTCCAGGCTTTTCTCAGCCATACTCACCTGCTGGTGTGTTACATACCCAGAAAAAGATTTGCTGCTGACTGATGGCCAGTGGTGCTCCTTCCACCCTGCAGACTGGGAGATCAACATTTGCCATGGCTTTCTAAATCATCCCCTGTCCTCCTCTGCAAAACCCATGTGGCTCCTCCATTGGCAGAACTGTACTAGTCTGGGAAACCACTGTTTCCCCCCACCCCTTTCTTTCACTCATATTTTGAATAAGGAAGAACGAAACACTTAGGATAAAATACAAAACGCTCCCATAAAATTTGTATCACTCCCTTCAGGCCCTTTTCCCCAGACTGAAACTAAATATAGCAAAAGCCAGTCTGCTGGTTGGAACGAATACAAATAACTTAAAGAAAGGTATGATAAATCAAGCCCAGGTTGCTCTCCTACTGCGGTCTGGATGAGGTGGCTATCTTACATCTATGATGGCACTAGCAGGACTATTTTATGTACCAAATTGCAAGGGATTCATAATCACTGAACAGAGACATTGCTGTAAAGCCTAGGGATGACTTGCTGAAACTTTAGCTAAAACAGTTCTGCACTGTGTCCAAGAAACAGCTGCCTGATCTCTTCCATTTGTGGAATCATTTTTAGATCTGAAAGACATTTTGGGATTATTTTCTTTCAGTGGGCAATGCAGATTTGGTAACAGCAATTTTTTGCAAATTTATATTTGCTTCACTGAATCCTTCCCAGAGGCTGAAGGGGGAATTTAGAAACTTCATTTTGACATTGAATTTGTTATTCGAATCTGAATGTTTCATTTTGCAACTTTCAAACAAAATATTTTGATCTTTCCTTCGTAAATTTAGTTTGGTTAGAAATTGCCTTCCATTTTATTTTGAAAGGTGTGCTCAAAACCCAGCTGTTACCTCTTACAAAGGGACAAAAGAAATGTTTTGCTCAAACCAAGATGCTTTTTTTTTTTGCCTTTACTTTTGGTTTGAAAATAACTGGTCAAAAACAACACAAAAGAGAAGTGTTCCTGCTAGTGAACCGAAAATTCAATTACCTGAAAAGCTCTTATTCTCATCTCAGTATAAGTTCTTGTCTGCAGAGGGAGGTGAGTGTGTAGTGCACTCTAGTATGCATTTACAACCCAACCTGTTGCATAAAACCTCCCCCAGATGGATGCCCTCCACTGAGGACAAAGTTAGGCCAGTAGAAGATAAGTTTTCCTGATCAAAGGCAGAATGAAGCTTGGATTCAGCCCACTTCCCTAAGGTCTGAATTGCCATCTGAACACGCCTGTTTCTCTTCACTGGGTACCCAGGGATTCTGGGCCAACCTTGTGCCAACTCAGACACCTTGGTGAAGAAGTTAGAAAGGAGGAATCCTGGCCTTTGGAGCCCATGAAGAATGTCCCCCCCAGGGTTGGGTGACTACATTTTGGCCCAATTATTAAAGCGGCAGTGACCCTACAAAGACTAAAAAACCCAGCAGATTTTTACACCATTCCTATGAGGTAGGCTGCCTCAGGGGGGCTATGGAATAGTTCCTTGTGAGCTTCTCCTCGGACGCTTCTACCAAACCTGGAGGAATACAGAGTGTAGAGGAGATTCAAACAAACATATACATGCCTGAGCCTTTATCTGAGTTGGGCATGGGTTCGCTCCATTGTAGCAGGCTGAGAATAGCTTCTTAGGAACATACACCTGATTCAAAAGCTGCTACCATGACCAAGGTAATTCTGTGAGTCCAAATAATGATCCTCGACTTGCCATCGGGGTCTGAGTAACATCTTCTGCGGTAGGAAAAATGTAATATTGCACCTCAGAAATTAAGAGTCCCAGAAAATGAGGGTTCTTTTGATTTCTTAATCAATTTCACTAGCCAAACAATTCTTTGTGCCTGAAACTTTCCTACCTCTGACTCATCTCCTTTCATGCTCCACCTTGTCCATGGGATGAAACCTTAGACTCATCAACTCCTGTCATCCAGAATGTAGTCTGACAGTGACTACAAAATCTCCCTGGGGAGACTGTGAGTGCAAGCAGCTGCTAAAGCCACACATATGGGGCTGTGTGGCAGTGCACAGATCTGGCCTACATATTGTCAACACATCACCCTTTCAAACACACAAGTGATGCTCTTTTGTTTGTCTGGCTGATGCACCACCACTGTCCCCCTCTAGCGGAGCTCAGTGCGCAGGGGAATGCGGGAGGCAAATGCAGAGCTGCTTTGCTCCGTGTTCACCTCCCTACACAGATCCTGTTTTCCCATCAACAGCCGAGTCTGCAGGAGGCAAGAGTGGAGCCTGTCTTCTGTGGGGTGTTATGCTGCTGCATCATCCCCATCAGGCTCAGATGTCAGCAAGCCACAAGGGATCGGCACTTTTGCTACTGTGACAGGAGTGTGACCTTTGTTTCTCCAGTAGCTTGATCTGGTTTACCCAGGGAAATCAGAGCGAGTGCCTTGTGCCAAGTCCTGATCCCAGTGAAGTCAGTGACACAGCTCCAGTTGACCTCAGTGGGACCAGGATTTAAGTAGCACCATGTAATTCCTATAGGCTTCTTGTGCGGTTTATGAAGCATATGTGCTCTCTCTCCCTGCACGCTTATTTGACTTTCACACTCTTGATGGAAATGTGTCTTTATAAATTTACAAATAGCGCAGCAGCTGTGTGTTTATATAACCTCATTTGAGGGCCACATGTATTCTCACCCTTGTGCTATTAATATTTATACTGTCACAATCACATACACACAAAAACCTCACACAAATATACATGCATGCTGAGGAACAATAAGGAAAATAGATTAAAATCCCTTCTGAGTCGGTCATGCCTTTAAAAAAAAAAACATGGAAAGGCAGATCTATGTTCTTGAACGACATTATGAAGGAACTTTTCACTAGATCCTGGTGACTTTGCGCAATCTTCTATGCTTTTGCACCCTTCCTTTCTGCACAGCACGCCTCCCCCTGATTTGAAGTGACCTGGGTCCAAAACATTTTGCAGAGCAAAGTCAGATATTTCAGCCAGTCGGGAGATAGGCGATTTATAGGGTAGCCAGGACTTCGAGTGCTGCGAGCTATTGATGGCAGGGCAAGAGACTCCAGCTGCTGCTGCTGCTCCCCAGCCAGTGTAATGAGCATTGTTCAGAAGGCCACAATAGAACTGGGAAACAGCTCTTGGTGGAAATTACTTTTTTTTTTAGGCAAAAATGCAGAATCAGGCTGCTTTAGTCAATCTGCAAATTACACAACTTGCTTCAAATGCAAACAGGAAAAAACCTGCAAAACACACAGCCTAAATGTTTTCTTTTGACATCTCAGATGAAACATTTTGATTTCCTCATGCTGAAAAGCTTAGCATTCTTGAATTTGCCCCCATTTAATTTTGTCTGTTCTAGAAGATGAAAACTATTTGTCCTATCTTAAATATTAATTATTTTTTAACTTTCTGTTTTGCTAGAGAAATTGGTTTAAATGGTCATTCAAGGTTGGCCAAGTGCAATTTATTCTCTTCCTTCCCTCCACACTGATTTTCCAGCTCAGTCAATGAACCAGCTCCCTGTAAGGAGCCAAGTGCAGCCTTTTCTTTCCTAAGGTCCTGAGACCAAAGACCAAACATGTCAAGGTGTGAGTAGGATGAACTTTGTGCACTCGCTTGCAGGGTGTGCACATGAAGCAGAGAGCAAGCAGCCTTGCTTAAGTCTCTTCCTCTCCTTTTACAAGGAAACTTTGCTGGGAGACCACATGGCTGTTCTGATGCCAGCAAGTTCCCTGCAGATGGAGAGAGCAAATAAAAATGTGCATATTTACATTATACATGCAGATTAGATAGTGTGCATTCCTCACAGCCTGTCCCTGAAACACCCTCCAAAAGAAGCGTGGGGGAGAATGCAAAGAAGTTGAGTCCAACTCTGTTCTCTTATTGTCTCACTCCCACACTCACGCTCTTAAACAATATGTACCCATGGCTGATTAACCCTTATGAGTGCCTTGTATCATGGATAAAACTCTCAGTGCCTGGCAGTCTCTACCTTAGTGCAAAAGGTGGAAATGTTTGCTTTCAGTGTACTGGTAAATTCAACAGCCAGCAGAAGTATCTGCAGGATGGCAGTGGTAACGATGGGGAGATTAATTACTGCATTCCTTAACCTTTGCATTATCTGCTGGAAGAAAAGTGTTGGGGTGTGGATACATGTGTGGGCACGTAAGGAGTTACCCTGGCATGGAGCTAAAGCACTGACATGGTGAACTGAAGCCCTGTTGTATTTACAAAGAGCTTTTGCAACCAGGTTGACTTCCACAGACCACCTCATCCCTGAAGCTCTCTGTCCAAACATCCCTCCTCTAGCACCCACAAACCTGGTCCCTCTCACAGCTGGTTTCAGCCTCTCCTAGTTCACCTCCCTCCAGTACCCATCCATCATCCAGCCTCACCTCCCTGTGCCATTGGGGGAGCTCTAAGGCTCTGTAATGCCCTCCTGAGCACACATGCCTTCCCTTCTCATGGAAATCCTACTGTGAGCTCAGTTTTGGGAGAACTGGGTTCTTGGGGGGAGTAAGCAGCAAGCCAGTGACGGGCCACGCAAAGTCCACTAATGGGGAGGGTCAAATATAGCTTCTTTGAAAGCAGTAGGAGTACAGAAAGGAGAACAGCATCAGACCCATCTCTCCCCATACTATACTGGATGACGTTTGGACTCAAACCTCTTGCCTTCTGGTGCGCCAGGTCCTGGATACCTTCCTGTGGACTGGGCTGCTCAGCCCCATCTTCAGCGAGACCACCAAAACAAGAGCTTGGGCCCAATGTGAGACCATCAGATTGCTCCACGTGTCCCCTTCTTAAAAGGCCTGGAGATAGACCCCTGCATATGCAAAAAAAATCTTCAAGGAAAGAAGTCCAGGATCATGTTTCACCAAAGGAGCCAGGTTAGCAAGAGCCTGTGGGTAATCAGAGACCATTGCTTGGGCCATGAAGAATCACCCTGCTGAGCACACATGCTCCAGCACTCATCCATATCTCCTCTCTCACGCTGCAGCACTCGTGTCTGCCCTTCCAAATGAGGTTCCTCGGGGCACTTGTTCTTCTGGCTCTTCATTGAGCGAGCAACACGCTCCCTCACACATGCTCCCCTCACCCTCCCATGCAGCTCAGCATCGCAGCTCTCTATTAGGAAGCTATGGCCCATTTCTCTCCAGAAAATCCTTGCCGGGTGCTGCCAGCTGCCACCTCGCTGACAGATGTTCTGCTCAGGCACACTCTATCATTTTTACATAGTGGCAGCCTGGTTAAATATTTCACGCCTCGTGCCAAACTTTTAGCGCTCCCAGTTGGAGCGAACAGTGTAGCCGAGCCCAGCCTGGGCCATGCATGGCTTCGGGGCACTGATCCCTGAACTCTTCCCAGTCTTCCCTGCAGGTGGGTCACAAGGCGGTGCTTGGGAAGAAGTTTTCCTTTGAAGTGAGGTTGACTCCAACCTTTTGAGCTGCCAGGAAAGCTGCCTGCACTGTACCAGATGCAGGGAAGAGCTTGGCTGAATATGAAATGTGGAGGAATGAGAGAGTCATGGCATCTCCCAGGCAGATGAATAAATTATACTTTTTGATATATTTTTAAAGATGTAGTTTGCCAATTTATATCCATGAGATAAAAATGCCTTTGACTTTTTCCGTATAGAGAAATCAACAGAAAAGCAAGAGGTTATCAAGCATTGCAGAGTGGGATAGGTGAGGTGGATGGCAAAAACCTGAATGGTGGATTCTGGGACGGAGCACAAATTGTGGTGGGGTTTCTTGAGGTGCTGTGGGTTTTAGGGATTATCAAAAGAGAGTCTTTAGGTGTTGTGGTATAAGAAGCCTTCTCAGCTCCTTCTGCCAGGTTTTATAGTGTTCTTACTGCTGTGATAGCAATGATAGCAGAGCAAATGTAATATGGCTTAAAATCATAAGGAAGCTAAAACAATTTCCCTGTTTCATGTTGCACATTTACAGTCTCTTCTTCAAAGACCTTGCACATAGCTATTTTATTCTGTTCTAAATTGGCTTTCACACCATTTTCACCAGCGTTATAGCTGGGTGCTTCCAGTATTACACCAAGGAATGTAACTAATATCTCTTACAGGTAGTTTTTCACGGCTTTTCCTTCTCATGAAGGATATTACAGGCTGGACCAACATAGCTGTTTCTGACACTGATTAGCTCACATGGCTGTGTGAGATTAAAGTTGCAGTTTGAAAAAAAAAAAAAAAAGAGGAGCCTGTTTAAGGTCCCAAATCAACCCCTAAATATATGTGCAGACTTAAAATTAGGAAATTGCCTTTGCATTTTTAAAGAAGCTGTTTGAACATCCAGCCCTAATTCACTTAGCATATACAATATTGCCCTTCAGAGCTTTGGAGTCCAGTTTACTTTAGTGTTACATCAATTTTATTTTCAGACACTGTACCTCTCTGGTAGGTCAGTGCCAATCCTGTTGTGTTCTTTTATGGTGCGGTGTATCAATTACCAGAATGGCAAGCACAGAGTTAAACAATTAGCCCACTGATGCCCTAGAGCAAGGAAAATGTAATGATGACCCCAGATTTTACTGCAAAAAGGGAGCCCCTGATGTACTGCATGAATGAGGCTGACAGATCACCACATTTACAGCATCTTAAATGCAGGTCTGGAGTAATTTCGTTTAAAATTGGAGGAAAATAGTAAAGTCAATGTGGCACAAAGTACCATGCAAGTGTTGTGAATAAAAGCTTCAAAGGGTACTAAAGTGCCATTGATTACCTTTGAGAGGATCTTTAAGATCTCAAGTCCAAAATAAAGAACTTACCCATACACTGTAATGTTAAACTATCATCTCTACATTTCTAATAATCACTTCTTCTCCACTAGATGAATGCAGCCATTAGCATCCTGTCAGGGGGTTCTCACTAAAGATACACAAGGAAATCACAGCCAGGTACGTTCCTGTTAAATTCAAGCCCTTCAAAAGCCAACAGTGGTCACCTCTGCTTTGGCAGCTAAGATTTTAAGAGGGATTAACATGCCTATTCTTAATGATGGCTTAATATCTTGCATATCTGGAAAGCCAGTTGGAATACAGAGGTGGAAATAAGATGCCTCATCACCTTTCTCTATATTTTTATTGTACCTCATACCATGGCTTGTTTTATAGAAATAGAATCTAATAAACTAAGATCATATACTTTTGGGGAGAGGAGAGGAGGAGAAAATTACACGTTTGGTTGATAATGATAACAAGATTGCCATATGAAGCATTTGAATAGATACTGACTGTCATTTTGAGGAGGAATTTAGAACAATGCGGATAAGCATGGCATGGGCGATGTGGATTTAAATCTGACAGAGTGCAAAATGGAGACAGGGAAGGAAAAGGAATTCACTCAGAGTGTTTCCATGTGTAACCTCCAAGGACTTATTTTTCTAGATCTCTTGGAAAGCAGTCACCCCTAGAAACACACGTTCATGGGTGATTTCAGGCTGGAACATGTGTTCAGTGTCCTCTGTAATGAGCTGAAGACAAAGAGAAGGAAGAGTAGGAAGAGCGAGCTGGTACTAACTGCAGATAGGTATCCACACTGGAAAGCCGTGCCATGTGCTGGACTTCACAGTTCAAGAAAGCTGACAGCAAATGAAAGGTGCTTCAGAAAAAAAGCTGCAGTAATTGTTTCAAAGATGAGAAATCCCACCTTTGACTCAAATCTCCACCCAGGTACTTAACCAAAGACCAGCTGATAGGCTGACTTGGCCGCAATTTGGAAATTCTTGCATAGGGAACATTTGTGGCAATAAGCTCAGCCTGAAAGAAGCAGCCAATTACAGCGGCTTGAAATATAAACTAGACTATGCATTTTAGGGCATTTAGCATGAAGCATCCTTCCATCATTACTGCTTATCTCAACCTTCGTAGCTAGTACCTTTGTGTTGTTTCAACCATTGAGCACTTTCTCTCATTTGTTTTGACAGTTTGGGCGCTTGTCCTAAGCCTGTTGAGTGACGACATTCCCTGAGCTGCTTTTCAGGGTGGCGGAGGGAGAGAGAACAGCCAGGCATCCTCTGCTTGCAAGACTCTCATGAGCATTTTTAGGATCAGACCATCGTCTGAGGTAGGAAGCCAGCACCAGAGCCCCATTCTCTCCACCTGTGTGGCCAGTACTTCTCCTGTTAACACACAGGCTGCACGCACTGGGACAGGGGACAGCTTGTGTTTGCAGGGACCTCCAAGGAGAACAGCCTGGACATGTCAGAACTCCTTTCCTTTACAGGTCTGCTCTTGGGAAGCGTGGGAAGAAGCTCAGTCCGGACACAGACTGCGGTAAGGAGGGTGCTGTCATGCAGAAAGTCTCGGCAGAAGTCTTCGACTGCTGAACCCTCTCCCAGCACCACACAACCAACCCAGCCAAGCGAGCGACAGCTACTAACAGGCCATCTCCCAGCCTGGCCCAGATCCGACTCGCTGTCGGAGCCAATGCTCGCTATCGTTGTGTTGCTTTACCTAGACAGAGCCGGACAGGTGGCATTGGCAAGAAACCAAGAAAAAGCAGTTCGTTCCTGGGGAGTAGTCTTCCATCCGAGATAGCATGTGATAGGAGATGTGGTGTGTATTGGCAGCAAGATCAGATGTGCCTTTCCAAAGCTTTGGAACTAGATCAGACTTGGAATTCAGAGGAATTTGGTTAACTTGTTCTGTTTTGTCTGAATAGCAATTTTTTTTTGCATGCAGCTTCTGGCTTCAGCTCCTGTTGGGAGTGCTGAAATTCCATCACAAAAGCTGCATCATCACTTAGCTTTTTATTATAGTCTTTCAGCACTACATGACTGCTAGTGAATCTCCAGCCATGATGGAAATGGGAAAAAACAACCAACAGCTCTTTAGATAATGCAGAAAGACCATGTCTTTCTGCCAAGAGCCACCCTCATTTGCATTTCCCCTCTCCTCCAGCAGCTGATGCTACCACAAGATGGGATTAACTGGAGATCCCCGTTACCTTCAGGAAAATTATTTGCAGTGGGAGTGAGTGACAGCACTGTGGTGGGATGGAGAAGGATCCCTTGAGGGGTCTCTAATACCCCTCCTTGCATTTCCCATTCCTGAGTAATCTCTCCTCTGCAGGACTGTCCTACCCAACCCTGCTTAGCTAGTAATTGCTGAAGGAATCAAAATACAAGGTATGGCAGCTGCAGGCATCCAGCGGAAAAAAATCCCCGCATGCACATGCACAAATCTAAAAGAGAGATAGAAGGATAGAAAGCACGTTAAAAGAAAGACAACATTTGCAGCAGGCTGGTGTGTCCTTGACCGAAGGAGACATCAAAGACAGCTTCAGTGATTTACTCTTTGACAGGCTGGCATCTCTGTGATTCACGGAGCTAATCAATTAGGTGATACATTCCCCCTTCCCGCCACCCCTTTATTTTTAACAGCTTCTTGCCAAGAGTGGAAATGCTCCAGAACTGAATGGGTACCGACATCCAGACCACGCTGCAAGAGCTGGCAAATAGCATCCCAGCAGGTCTGAAATGGGGTCAGGACACTGCTAAAGGGGGTTTCTCACAGGGACGAGGGCAATTTAGCCCCACTGACAGTGGATGCCACAAATGCCTGAATCATACGACACAGTCGATGTTGCACAGTTGCACGACCCCTCCATTTAATTGGACTTAGGTCTATCCCTGCCCCACTCCTTCTGTGCCACATGCAGGCTTTACAAGCTGTCCAGCACTTCAGTCCTTCAGCCATATGCAAACAGAGCCTTGGCCTTCAGAAACACACTTCCCTCTGAACAGACATATCTGCTTTTACAGGCAGCAGCAGTGACCCTTTCTTAGACCCAAAGTAACTCTTCATAATTCCTCCCTACTACATTCGGGCGCACAGAGATGTACACGCACACAAACAAAAGATGTGCACAAAAATGTAGAGGCGTTTCGGGCACCCACATGCACACAGATACATCCCTTCGTCACGTGCGTATTGATGTTCAGGTGCCTGATCCACACTTTGTGCATTTTGCACATGCAAGCACTCGCCCTTATTTCACACACTCTTGTGACACGTATGCACCAACTTTCTGCCAGTTGCTGCTCTGATAACTGCTAATGAGGAAAAAAATTAATAAAAAGCAACATTCTCATTGTCTCCTTCCTCTAACTGCGTCCAGGTGGGATGCAGTAAAGCAGAGCATGGTTTTAGGTCCCAAACCAACAGCATCTGCAATACAAAACCCTTCAGATCTGTTCAGATTTGAATCCTTAACATCTAACAATCAAAAATAAAACACAGCAATCCTGGATTTCCCAAACACTGTGTCGAGGGACAGTGCACTCCTCTTCATGTGAAAACATCATGTTGGCTGTCGTGTTACAAAATGAGAGACACTGTCACAGCAGAGCAATTTTTAGCGAGGAGCGAGTCCCGGGAGCCACAGAGGCTGGGAAATGCACCAGAACAGGTCTCTGGGACTGAGAGCTGCAGCTGGCCAAGTACTGTGGAAAGCCGCCTGCATCTAATGTTTGTGCTTCCTCTCTCCTAATGAGAAGCTACAGAAATCTGGCCAAAGTTTAGAAAAGTCAGGGAGATGAGAGCAGTTTTGGGGGTTCGGGGAATGAACCCTTTCATGCGTGGGATTTTCTGAAGCCCACGATCATCTTACGGCAGGAATCTTCTCAGAGACACACATAGGGACTAAACCATTTTGAGCCATAGCCAGAGTTTGAATGAGCCAGTCAGCGCTGGGATGCTGAGCCAGCCATACTAATATTTGCAGTGTTTAAAAATTCATTGAAGATAATATCAGAAATCTCTAGTCTTTATGGCTACAAGACTCATCTTCTGAACACGGCCACTCCAGTTCTCCCCATATGAATATGCTTATGCACAGCTCAAAGCATGAGGCATGATCCTGAACAGCTACAAAGCACAAGGAGAAAGCAATAGTACTGCCCTGATGTAAACCCAGGTTCAGAAAAGAGCCCCAGTTACTCCTGAAAGAGTGGGGATTTTTCCCTACGTGTTTCAAGACCAAGGACCTGATCTGGTGCTTGATGGGAACTAATTCAGGGTCGCTTTTGGTGAATGTTTCACTACTGATCTTTCTAGGAGAAACATGACACTAACAAAGATGAGAGGACAGTATTGTGCACCAGCAGAGCATCATCAGATGGATTTGTTGAGAAGATGAGAACTCACACAGGTTTTGCCCCTGCTTCTTAGCATCCCGAGACATAACACAGCTGCATGGTGAAGAAATCCTCCCCTCCGGGTTCAGACTGCAGATCTTTCACTCTGGCACATTGGGTTCAGAGAATGCAGGCAAAAAAAATGACAGCCTTACCCCATTCTCTCCCCCTTATAGCACAAACTGTCTTGAGCATCCTGGGTCACACTCAGCTGAGCCCTGACTCCTGGCTCCCTCTCACTGCTCAGAAGAATCTCCTGCGAAAACAGAGACATTGTTGAATATTCTCTGATTTGATCTGGATGAAATCTCTCATCAGATCCTGCTGCTCTTCATGGCAAAATACCCACAGGCAACAGAGTCCAATTTTTACCCGTTCAGCTTCAGGCATAAATTTGCTGTTTTCAAAGTGGAGACAGCATCAGATGGCAGAGCAAAGGGAAAAAAAAAAGTCCTTCACCAGCTGTGAAAACTGCCCTTTTAATTTTCATGAAAAGATATGAGACAAGAACAAAAGAAATGTTCTGCTGGCTGTTTCATTCCTCATTGGTGTTGTCGACAGCGAGCATTCCCTCTCACCATTCAGCTCTTAGATGTCATTAGATGCTGGATCTCTTTTTACCTTCCCTCCTTTCCCCTTGGTGAATTACATCCTTCTAGATATTACCTCTTGAAGTCACATTCAGTTTTGAGGGGCAAGTTTTATCTGTTCTGCCTGTGACATGAAAATGGTTGTTTCCTCTTCTCCTACCCGGATTTCTCTGTTGAGGTAACTCCTCTACCCGTTTCTGTTACTCCACTTTGAGGTCTTGCTTCAGATGTTAAGTCTTTCTGTTTTACATCTACACTGTATCTCATTAAAACTGTGCATTGGTCCAGATTTCTCCTCATTACAACAGGCAGAGCTTATGGGAACACAGTTATAATGAGGGCAAAGAGTATGGCTCAAAAACAACTTCTAATAGCTCATTAGCAAAAAAGACGAGTCAGACACCGCTGTTGTTTCCTCATTCCTTTTAAAGATCTGAGAGCCACCCCCTTCCCAGCCCATGGAGGTTAGCAACATTTAGTCTTCAAAATCAAGGCAAAGCTGTCTTCTTCACTGAGGACTGTTTCACAGCCTTAGAAGTGCCCTGGACTCTTGTGGCCTGTGATAATATCTGCAGATGTTCACGAGTCGCTTAATGTGGTTGCTCAGTGCTCATTTATCACTTTCTCCGTAGTTCTGCTGCACCTGGGAAACAGCAAGGGGAGCCCGCACTACACACCGGCAACCCAACTGCTGATGCTCTTTCCTCCCCTACTTCAAGGTGGATCAAGTCCTGCCCAATGTTTTCTCTCTGATATTCTGCTTCTGCTCACTCATAGTTGCTTAGGTGTCTATGTCAGCCTGATCCAGATTTGGAGTACAGGTAAAATTCCAAATATTTGCCAGAATCTTGGTGGTCTGGGCTGGTGATGATTGTCAGGTTTCACCTTTTTTTTTATGAAAATAGACAAACACAAGGGGAGGCGTTCAAGCTTTCAAATAAGCTTTAAAAGAACCCACCTTGTATTTTGTCTTCTTCCCTTTATGGGTAGCATCCAGCAGGAGCTGCTATATACTTGGAAGTGCTATCTAGCAGTTTTTGAACTGTAAAGGAGCAGAGCTAATGTAATTGCCTAAGCTTTACCCTACCCTTACTCAGGTAAGGTGGCTAAACACTACATAGAAACTGTGAAAACTGAGCAAGGACCTTAGAATTTATGCGCTTATATTGTTACATTGCTGGGACATCTCTCAGGATGAAGCGATTCACAATGTAAAATATCAGTGCACTAAAAAGCTTAGGAGGAGCTTCATTGCATTGACAGCCTGGCTCATGTATTCTTATTAGCTACTCACAGCACCTATCAGAGGAAAAAACTATCATTGGTGATATTTCATGCTGAACTTTTGGCTCCATTCAGCGCAGGCTCAAACCATAACGTTTTTGACAGTCTCACAGGATGTTATGTATGCTTTTAAGGGAGAGCTGACACGAAGTGTGCCTCTCTGAATGGGTGATGTCTGGCCTTCAAAGGACTGCAGAGCGATGATGCCACAACTAGAGAGTGGCCCATCCTCAAGAAACGTGTGGCTGCCGTCATTGAGCAGGTTCAAATTTCTGCGCTGCAGCTTCGGGGCAATTAGGGAGCTGCTTGCTCTGGGGCTCTGCGTGTGGCTGACGGTGCTGCCCAGTTGAGATAGGAAGGTATCACCTCCCCTGGAGGAACGTGCTCCTCAGTCAGAAGTAGGAACACAACTACATTTGAAAGCACTTTATTTTTAGCTTATCATTCATAATTTCGCTTGTGTACCTCATGGTGACTCATGCTTTGTTTCTCCTTCCTCCAGCAGATGCTTGCAGAGACAACGTGATTCTTTGTTTTATGCATGGTCTCTCTATTTCAGGGCTTGTTGTTGCTGTGAGGTTTGGCAGTAACAAGGGCTTCTTCTCTATGAACACTTTTTTGCTGTGAGAGTTTGGATAGATGTCTTCTTTTTTTCCCTAAGAAATGTGGTTTTGGTAAAATGCAGCTGTGGTAAATACACATGCATTGGCCATATCGGAGTGAAGCAGAAAAGACCTCCAAATGGAAAAGGAGCTATTAACACAATGGAGAAGAGATCATCCCATACATCAAATCCTGTTCCTCACATCACTGCCAACTCCTCAGCAGATGTTCAGTCCGGATGATTCCCCAGAACATCTGTGCCATATCCTCTACCTGCTGCAAGTCACAAAACACCTCCCTGCAAGACCTCACAATAAAATTCAGACCCTGTGTAGAGAATACAAAACCTTCAAAACTGTAGTGTATTACAGAGAAAAATGGAAGAGATCAAAGGCAAAGAAAGGAGCAAACAGCTCCTAATAATTACCTCATGCTTTCTAGATGAACTGGTACTGACTTTTACTAACGTAAAGCCATGGCGCTGTGCTAACAACTAACACTTTTTGTTACCCTGAAGCTCATGGCTCACCTAAGCTTTCTCTGATCCCTCCGGTGAGCCATTAGAGCACCAACTGTTGTGAGGTTGTTTTAGCAACAGTTTGAAAAGTGATTTTTTATGAGCTGTTTATTACCTTCTCAGATTTATTATGTTCTATTCAGACCGATTATGTGAAATAAAAAAAAAACCTCTAACAAAAACATGAACTAAAACAAACAAGCAAAAAGTTATTCATCCTTTCTTCCTTTTTTTTTACCCCCACACTTTGGGAATAAATGTCAGAATGCATTTAAGTCAACATTGTCAAAGGCAATCATTGGTCTTGAATATTTCAAACTTTGAGTATCTAAATGGACATTCTTGTGAGTGAACTTAGTTGCAGGAGGTGATTTGTGGATCCATTCCCAGTCACTGCAAGGTGATTATCTGCTTCTTCCTCTCTTAGGAAGCTGGATGTCTTGCTGAAGGTGTAGAAGAGGATGTACCTTTTCCAAATGTAACATTTCCAAACTTTCGAACTTTTTCAGAGCTTGATGGTGCTGATGGGAAACTCTCCACAGTCCAGACCTGAAGGACTACCAGGTTTGCATCGAGCAGAAGTTGTGGAAAGGATTTCCTCTCCAAGGACATGGGGCTGTGCAAACAAATGTCAAACCCGTCTGGTCAGAAGCATCTCAGCTAGATGGTAAAGGGGAGTTCTTTACCATCAATAATAATTTCAGTGGTTGCACTTGATAAAAGCTGGTCTGTTGACATATTAGGGTGGGGTTTTTTTCTCCATTTACCCTGTATTTTTTTTAATGGTCCCAGTTGGAAATCAAAGCCACAAATTTTCAGCCAGTTCCCAGTTTTTGCTGTGCTTTGGGAGTGATTGTTCAGGTAAGTACACGTGCAAAGCAGGTAACTGGCCAGGCAGTCCCCCAACGTGGCTGCAACAAGCCCAGCACCCCTCCATCCCAGCCGCAGCAACAAGGGAGTTATCCCACTCCCCTCGATGCCAGTGGGAGCTGGTCTACTGATTGTAAAAAAAAACTCGGGGAATTGCAAGATGAGGCCCTAGGAAATCCAGTGAGACTGAAAGCTGGACACCTGGCTGAACATTTTTACTTTCACCTGACAGTTAATGAGATGAAAGCCCAGGAGGATTCTCTGACAATGACGGCGTATGATGGGAATGTGGTTCCTGTGCGGCGATGAACAGAGCTCATACGAGCAGCCTCCCGCAGCGAGGAGGTAGTGAGTCTTCACAGGAGTAAATATCTCCCCTGCTGTGTGAGACACCAACGTGTCCTTGACACATCACTCCTTGTGGGGTTTTTTACCTTTTTTCTGGTCAGTCCATTGACTGAAGAGGCCACAAAGAACGAACTTTCCTTCAGCCCTAAAAAATGGAGTCTCTAAGGTTTAGCTCTGGCATCAAGATAGAAATAAAGATCTCCAGTCTCCACAGTAATTAATACCCATCCATCAGCTTTAAAATCACCTGTGTATAATAAATGCAAGAAGCTAAACATCTTGCTGCTGAGCTTCCGCTAGTTGTCATCCAGGCAAGACAATTTATGACATCTTTCCCGAGCATCTTGTCGAGGGCTCGTTCATGTAGTTCCTCTAAAGGCCACATGCAGCCCTGAGAATACGAGAATTCAGAGATTTGCCCTGCTGCCTTGTTACCCTGCGTGATCATTTCTGATAAGTGTTCTTGTTTAATCATTTCCCTGCATAAAGCCCAGGGTTCTCTTGTGTTTGTCTGTGTCATATTAATAAGGGTCCATTTAGGAGGACGCTGGGGGTGGAAATGATTTGACCGAGGTTAAGTAACAATTGTACAAAATTGTTTTGACATTATGTTAATGTCTGCTCGTGTATTATCCCCAATTTAAAGTTAATCACCAAAATTACCGTTGCAGTTCCCAAAATCTAATGCAATAAGATTTGTTGAGGTGTGAATAATACAGAAATTGAGAAGCGCAGTCACTATAAAATAAAAAAAAAGAAATAAACTGCTAGCTTTAACTCTCTGAGCGCTCATATAAAATGAGGTGAATTCACAAATTATATCAGACCTTTAACACTTTGAAATCGTGCCGGTGACTGAGCGGGGTCTGAAGCAAAGTGTCCTTCTTGTGTGTGCTCAGGGCTCCACGCACGGGGGTCCCACTCCATGTCCTAGCTGCTGGGGCACAGCCAGACTTTTCAAGCTAATAAATATGAATTGGTGCTTTGACGGTCGATGGGTTTGATCATGACTCGGCTGTGCTAGGGTGAACATATCTGATCTGGGAGGATAAAGACAGACCACCGCTATCATGAAAAAACATTTGAATAAAGCGATTACCATAAATTCAAATCAAAAAGATGTGGGTAAATGCTAACACAAGGAATCAAAAGAGATGGAGGAGTCTGTCTGCCTCTCATTTCACACCTGAATGAATATGGAGAAAATGGAGGAGGAAGAAGGAGGACACATCAGTGCTGCATTTGACCCAAGAACCCAGTCCACAGCGCACTGTTACCTGGTTTAAAAAAAAAATATTCAGAAACTTTTGTCAAAAATCAGCTAAATCCTCTTCCACACAGAAGCCTGGTACAGGAAGAATTCAAACAGAAGGATGTCACAGCATACGCTACTGGGAAGGGGATTTTAATGGCTGTTTCTGTGGGAACTGGAAAATGGGAGATAATGGTGAGTTTGAACCAGTGCTTCAACCACAGCAAGAAGATAGACAGTAGTTAGGTCTGGAAAAGGGCATCCAAACAGCACACCTGTTGCACTTAGATATGTGAGTGGGGTATAATGGGAAGGATGGGAGAGCTGCTAGGCTGCAGACTTGGCTGAGAAGGAAGGAAGTCAGAGACACAGCTTTGACGAAGGCTGGGAGACTCAGGGTGAGTTTGCAGGGCGAGTGGTGACCTCTGCTTCATCTGTGCCATTTCAGGTCCGGGAAGCAGACACAGAAAGCAGGAAACAAGAAATGTGTAGCTGTGGCAATGGTGCACAAAGCAAAACACATGGATCCAGCTGCCCAAAGAAAAGAAGAGAAAGAGAAATGAAAAGGACCCAAAAAAGGATGGAGGAGAAATCAAGCTCAGACAACTGCAGCAGCTCTCCTTCAGAGCTGCCCCAGGCATAACTAAAAGTTGCCATGAATTACAGAGCTAGTAACATATTCTTATGTCCAGACTGAAGTACAAGAAAGACAATAATGGCTCACTTGAGGTGCATATGCCATCAATACTAGAAGGAGCCATAGATGATCCATTTTTTGATCCTTACTTCACACTCCAAACTGGTTGACTTACTGGGTGATGCAGAAAGGAACGTATTTTTTGATAGAAAATTCCAATTTTCACGTGCAAAACGAAACAGTCTGCATTTACATCTAGCTTTCCTGAGGCTGGGTGTGCAGAGATATAGTCAGTCGCAACCCAACCTGTTCCGGCACAGTAATTGCAGCCAGTTTTGTGGATAACAAATGCAATTTCAAGTGCAGAAAAAAGCTTGAAAGAAGCTGAAGACCTGATCCTCTGTATGCCTCAAAAAGCTACAGAATAGCTGCATTGTTGGCTTTAATAAATTCCCCATGGATATTTCATATCCTCTTTAAAGTGGTTCCACAAAATCCTGTTTTCAGCTTCTTCACCTAGCAGTATCTCCAAAATGACCCTTGTTCTACTGGCCGCTTCGCTGTTGGGACTTTTGGTGTGACATCCAAACGAGGATGTTTTGATCCACAGAGGTGAAGAATTAAAGATGCTTTTTAAATGATTTTTTATAGTACGATGGAACTAAATATCTATCAGGAAAAAATTGATAGCAGTTTCCAGAAATAAGAGAAAATGGCCCAGGCACAACGTACTTCATGTGTGGACTCTAGCTGTATTTCAAAAGGAAACCTAATAGACTGAATTATTCCATAAGCTATAGGAGTTTGAAATAAACCCATTGCTGCAGTTAGGAAGGAGGTAAATTTTAGAAGTGCTGGTAAAACAGGGATCCTTCCTCCCTGAACTTTCAAGTTCAGGCTCAAAAATCCTTTGTAGATTTTGTCTAATCTCTCTTGCCTTATGAGTACCATGAGAAAACTGAGATGGGGAACATGTCTTCTTCTGGTCAAAAAGGCATTAATGCCAAGCTATGTGTGACAATGTCACCCTCTTGTAGCTAGGAGAATAATTGCAAGAGTAAGCTCTGTAGTAGCATAACCAGCTATGGTCCCATCAGACTGCCTGCAGTCAGTCCGAATTTTGGAAGCCAAACAGTCCCAGGCTGTGCTAAGACTGGGCTGGGAGTTCAAAAGGGGATTGCAGGCTCCAAAAGCACAAGCTGAGAGCTGTGGTCACAAAGGCAAAGTAAATATTAAAACCACAAACCAATTCAAAAATAAAAATAAAAATCTTTGGATCCCATTGCTGTTACCCTCTGGCAGTAGGCAGGGATCAAAAGGAAAGAACCCCATAGTGCTTAGTAGAGATTGTGAATGAGCTAAGGGACTGGGCACGTTAGAGGGAGCAGCTTCAGCAAAAAAAAGGTCAAAACTGTTCTGGTGACCTTAATCCAAATATGAGACCACAAACAGACATCAGGAGCAGTCTAGTAGATGTATTATTTAAACGCCCCTAATTTTCTGCAGCACACCATAACTATCCTAATGCATCTGGGTATCTTTCATGGGCTGATACCTAACTCCACTGGGGAAGAGCTAGGCGCTTCCAAACTGAACTACTAGTCTGGTTAAGTCTCTTCATTGCATGATCTCATGGAATAACTTCCATTTCTAATATGTTTTTGTTAGCGTAGAGTTTTCCAAACTCATCCAAATCAAAATGCTCACTGGTTCTTGGCAATTGCTAATTAGACAAGATTTAATACTGTGGGAACCCTTTGCTTTATCCTTGACATGACCATTTTGCTTTTAATTGGAGAAGGTTTGCGGACAGACTGGTGCCTGCTCAGCCATTATTTTTTGTCCTTCTCTGGTTAACAATCTCAGCACCATCTGCATTAACAAAGTTCATTGGCACTTTTGTTTTCTTGCTGAGGCTTCTGGGAGGTTACTACGAAACTTAGTGTTTCTGTAAGGCGGTGTTACGATAGTGTCTGACATACACAAGATTATTTAATTAATTAAATTTATTTTGTATGCTTATAACTAAAATTACAAGCTCCACCTTCTATCTACTGTTGATTGCTTTTAAAGATTGTCGACACATCCAGTTACAGCATCTGTCTGAGCAATCCCGAACTTCTCATGACTTCAGGCACAGAGGACCTGTTTCAGCTTTACCTCCACTCTAGCTGAGCAACCAGCCTTCAGGTTGTGTGGGTGAGCTTGGCCAGACTCTTCCTACAGAAAACAAATCATCTGCAAACTGGAACGTGGGCCAGCCTTGCTGAATGGTTCACAAAATGTTCACTTAGCCTGAAGCGGGGATTTGTGTCGTCTGAGCCAAATTTCAAGAGAGGCAGCAAGGGTTTCTAGCGTTGGGTGGATGCCAGGCAGGTTACAGAAGTTATGAGCAAGTGCTGAGGCCTGTTTCAGACCTGGTTTTCAGCAACACAGGCTTAGCAAAGTGGAACCCCTGAGAACTGAAGTTCTCATGTAGACCCCTAAGAACTGAAATTACAGCTCTCACTGTTTTTTCCTCTGTGATTTGGCTGTCAGCTGGGGCCCATTTGCACATAACCTCAGGTTTGCAGGTACCTCCTAGACTTCTGAGACAGAAGTCATTTCATTTTAGCTTGTGATGATGATGCTTTGGAAACCATAAGGAGAAACTGCTGCTCACATGTCTCCTTAGCCACTTCTCCAAGTTGCTTTCCAAGCTTTATGGCTTCTCCAGAGACACTGGGCTGCTTTACTAATAGTTTCCATCAGCAGCCAGCCTGAGAGATGCCTGAAGGACTGTCCAGTTGCCTGCACACATGGATTAAATGCATTAAAGAGCATTAAAGCTCTGGACTCCAGTGCATCTCTTTTCTCCATGCTGTCCTGAGCCCTCCTTAAAGTTGCTTATGTTTTTTCTGCAGTGTCAAAGTCCTTCTGAATCTGAAATCATAAGTCATTGAGCACCTTAAAACCACATGAACACACTGGCCATGGGAACTGGCAGGTTCAGGTCTTACCCAATGAGCCAGAGGCTTCGTGGCAGAGACTGGCAAATTGGGTAGAAGAAGGGAGCTTCTTGTTAGTCTTAAGGTGAGTCTTGCTTTGCGTCATTGGCCTAGTACTCTGCTCAGGGGAAAAAACAGATTATTTCTGATATAAATCTAGGCTCAACAGTAAAAGACTCTTCATGTTGGATTTATTAATCCATTTTCCCTTGGTCCTCTTGCTCCAGGCTTTCTAAACAAGCAAGCTGTGCTGCTTGGCTGGCTGTGGGGGAAAGAGGTTAACACTGAAACTACACAAGGTTCTGCAATTAGACAATTTCTTTGTAGCATAATGTAGGTGCCAAGATGACCTCAGAGGCCTTTTTTGCTGTTGCAGAAACATATTGGATGAGTTTTCTCAGCAGCTGTGCATTAGTGTTCCGTATTAAATGGGCTGATTATAAATTACAACAGCTACCCTAAGATCTTCCCATCGCTTTGGATTTCTTTACAGCAGCTTTCTCTCTTTCCTTTTTTTCCCTTGCCTCCAAAGGCTGCTTTGCAAATATGTGCCATCCGGTGGGAAAGCAGATGGGGGGGATAATAAAAGTTATGGTTTATGGATTCATACGAAGATTGCTCTGTCCTTTCACTCAAAAAACAGGACTTGCCTCATATTTCTTTTCAGGAAAAGAAGTTTCAGACTATCAGTGTGGGACAGCCATGGCAAAGATGGAGGTGTGCATAGACCACAGTATCTGAAGACAGAGAGGAGAGATTTTTTCAAACCTCATGATACAGGTGAATTTTTATTATTATTGTTTTGCTGCACCTTAGGCTTTTTATTTAAATTCTGGTTAATCCATCCCACCTGTTCTACCTCCCTCCACACATCAGCAAGTTCAGTATATGGTGTATTTCTGCATGCTGGGGTGAAGAGCTCATGGAAGAGAGAAGGTGCTAATCACAGTCCTCTTGGCTGCCTGGCAGAGGGCACACAGCTGCTCGGCTGAGTGTAGGGACTTCCAGAGTAGCAAAGAGCCCCAGCTGCTGGGCATCAGTTCATCACTCCCCTCAATTTCCTCTGCACACTGAAAAGACCAGTGCAAGTGTTTTATAGTCACTGGGGTCAGCAGATGTGCCTTTTTTGATTGGGGGTTTTTGGTAGATTTCCCCTCAAACTCTAGCTGACTTTAGCTGTGGGATGTGCTGCTGGCTTTGATCGGCTTTAAGTAACTGCTTCTTGTGTGTTTCCTGTGATGTTTTCCTTTCTCTTTAGTGTTATTTCTGAGGAAGTTATGTGTCATGGCCATTGGTCTGGTGTGAGCAACTAGCAAAAGCTACATTCTAATTAGATACTTTTTTTTTTTCCAACTGCTTTCTGGGGGATAGTTGGAATGTCCATACTTTCCTAACTGAGGTATGATTTCTCACTGAGAAGCAGATGCTCTTTGTCACGGAGGAAAAGGTGCGCAAGCTCCTCTTCAGCTGTGCTGTTGTACCCGTGTCCTGTAATCAATGGGTCTTATTCCCACTTGGAATGTGGGCTGCAAAATTTTGAGTGACGTGACGAATTTTCTTGCAGGAATTTATGGCTCTATTTGCTTTCTTAACAACCTGTTATGAACTCTTAGAAGTGGTCCGTGGATCCCGGGAGTCCTTAAGCAGCAGATTGAAAACATGGTTTGCAATTGTTTGTAAACTAAAGCTCAGAGCTTAAGTATTTTGGCTGACTTCTGAGCTTTGTCTTCTACTCTTTTCTTCCCTTCTCCCCAGTGCATGCATCCATCTCAAGGGATCTGGAGACTCCCAGCCGAATTTTCAGCAGCTAAACCAAACTGAATGTTTTTACAATGGTGTTGCAGGCTGTTTGGAGCCTGAAACACCGCAGGAGGTTTAGGCTAATACAAAACAAAAGCACCATTTACTAACCTGGCCTTCGTACTTAGTGTGAGCAAAAGAGCTGTTAGGATGAGGTCGGGGGCACACAGCACCTCCGGAGTTGGCTGAGATGCGAGGGCATGAGAGCTGCCACCCGATCGTAGGGACAGGCATGGGAGTGGGGCTCTCCAAGCAGAAAAACATTGAAAAGCCAAACTGCTCAGGCTGAGACTGATGATAGACCAGTACGTTTTTGGGCTGCTGTACATCCATATTCTGCTTTAAAGCTGGCATACCGTGTAGATGGTATGATCAACTTGTTCACAGTTCAGGGGAAAACACACAACAATACCAAGTGTTAAGAGGCTTTTTAGACCAGTGGAGAAAGGGATGTAGCAAGATCCAACGTCTGTGTTTGTTTAACATTGATTTCCAATCGGAAAATGAGGCGGATGTTTTTAACAACGGGATGATGAACCCCTGGAGCAGCTGCCTAAGGGATGCGGCAAGCTCTCTGTTACTTAAATCCAATATATCAAGTTCAGATCACTTTTCTGAAGGAGGCAATCCAGCTCAACTAGAAGTTCCTGAGCTCAGTAAAGGACCACTGGGTGAATTTTTACATCCACAGGTAAGTGGGAGGTCAGATTAGATAGTCGTAATAGTCTTTTTTACCTTCAGAGTTGAAATCCTTGAGCATGTACTTTACAAAAGTGAAATCAAAAAGATGAGAAAGGTCTTAAAGCCAAATATTGCCTGCCAAACCCAATTATCAGGACTGCAGTTCAAAGTGATCTGTGCCCTTGCTGAGCCAGAAGCATTTGACCACTGATTATGGCAAAGGATGTTAAGAGTTAGGAGAAGTGAGAAGGCTGCAAGAAAAGGGTTTCCAAGTGCATTTTCCCCATGTAGAGAAAAGGCTGGAGAGAAATGTGAATTGCCTTAGGCTAAGCTAACATCTGCATTTCAGAAGAGGACGTCCCAGAAGGGTGCAGGACCCAGTGAGTTCACAGTGTGGCTGCAGGGAACAGAAGAAACAGGAGCTGCAAGAAAGCCAGAACAATGCCTCTGAGCGTGACGGGGGATGAAATGGAAGATGGGCAGCTAGTGCCAAAATTACGATGTGCCTCAAAGCCCCTGCTTCATCCTCTACCACAGCAGCCACCATGCAGATGGGGATATGACAGGTAATCTCACACCTTCAGTGTTTCCCTGCAATCCCTTGTAAGACAGCGAGGAGAGCCCCTGCTTCCCAGTGCAGAACGGAGGGAGCTGGCATCTCCATTAATGAGTGTTTGCAGCCAAGCCTGTCCTGTATCTGATGCACTGCATGCGTACAGGTTATGAATAACTTCTTCCTTAAGAAATGAGCCCAGGTTAAAAATAGCCCTGCATTTAGCTGTTTGCTGCCTCCTTCCTGTTCGCTGAGGCCGGGGATCTGTCGAAGTGCTGGCAGTCATTTTTAATGTGGGAATGTTTAGAAGCCAAAATTTTCTGGCATCTCTTGCCAGTATGGGGAGGTTTGGGGACAGCTATAGGGCAGACAGTGGAGTCTGGTTTTCTCTTTACCTTGGCCTGGAAGGGGAGAGTAAGAAGTTCACTCTGGAGAAAACTTCTCCATTGGCAATTCCAGCCTCGACCCTATGCTGATGTTGTTAATGAAGGGCCAATAAAAACTAGGTAGTTTTGTAATATGGTGCCAGGGGTTGGATTCAGATGAGATGTTTTAAAGCTGCTATGTAGGCAAATTGAGCTTGATACTCTGTCTGGTGTATGGGACAGCCCCTGTGTATGGGACACTGCCTGTTACTGTCTATGGTGAACTTGCAAAACAAGGCATGTGTTTGGAGGGTATATGGTGACGCTTCCCCTTATCTATCCCTGCTCCTCTTCTGTGGGATTACATCCGCAAGGAGTATGCAAAACTGGAAGGGTTTCAAGTTTAGGACCTAAATTATGCTGATACTTTCTCATTAATTCTCAGCTAAGGGCTTGCAGGAGTTTGTCACCAAACGAGAAGCAGGGGCACAGAAAGCTGGTAACACATGAGGATTCCCTCATCACCTGCTGACCTGAAGGACTGAGTAATAGCCTAGAATGGCGCTGTAAGTAATGATATGTTCTTGCAGTTTGCAACGAAATAATCGGGATTAAACCCAAAGGCATCATTAAAATGATGCAGCTCACACTGTGGTGAAGAGGATGAAAACAATCAGGTATTTACTTATGGAGCTGTTAATGTCGTGGTTTTTACTCTGCCTAATCAAAGCTCTTGAGGTCATGGGGTTTAGCAGACCTTGCCTGAAGAAGAGATAGAGACTTCTGGTCCCTGTGCTTGGAAGGAGAGAAGGAAGGGGGAATGCAGGCATATAAAACATCTTCTGGCACCTCAAATATCAGAAACTTGGTGAGGGTTGTCCTGTTCATCAGTTTCTGGCATACAGATCCCCACACAGACAAGATCGACCATTGATGGATGGTGCTAGGAGGGTGAGGAAATTTGATTTACACTAGCTCCAGAAGGGCCTGAGCTAGGTGCCAGTTACTGAGACCGTTTAATTGCAGCCTGAAGGGAACTGAGAAGTTGTGACCCTCCATCTATATTATCAAGGCCATGACCACATGACAAGGCCGGAGCTGTGTCACCAAGTAAATCCCTTCCTCTTTCCCCAGGACTTTGAAAACATGTCACGATTGTCTTGGCTTTGGGCCTTTTGAGCCTGAAGTTTGTCCCCCCCAGTGCAAACCTGAATGGCTCCCTGCTCATCAATTGCAGCTGTGCCTTTTCCATGGTGGCATCCTGGAGCATCCTTTCCATGAGTGCTCCCAAGTCCTGTCACTTCTTCCCTTCCTCAGCTGCCAGCCCAGTGTGTGCCCTTAGGTCTCACCCAGCCCTTCTCCCTTGTTTTGTGGCTACACCTTGCCTGCTCCCAGCCTCAGACATTCATTATAAAAAATGATCCAGTTTTCAGAAATCGCAAGGTTCTGTGTCTTCCACTTAATTATTGTTTT
Source organism: Dromas ardeola (assembly GCA_013398915.1). Lineage (NCBI taxonomy): Eukaryota > Metazoa > Chordata > Aves > Charadriiformes > Dromadidae > Dromas > Dromas ardeola. The sequence continues at coordinate 1,427,313 of VYZM01020333.1, forward strand.
ATTTTAATAAGCAATTATGTTTCGAAGGCACCTCAGGGCTCCAGGCGTTAACCACTTATCACCTGCTGAGTGATTTAAAACTAGTGAAGCACATCCCATTTGCAGGTTGGAATAAGGCCTGAATCCTATCAGCAGACAAATGAGTTCAGACATACTCCATGTTTGTAAGTCATTGCTTATGGTTTCATCTCCTGGTCCTCAGAGAGGGGCCAGTTATGTGCTGGAGGGACTGGAGGGATGTCTGTTCCCTTGCTGTTCTGATAAGAAGCAAAGGGCTCATTAGAGGCTGTGAAAGGGAGAAGACTATCTGTTGGCTGCTCTGCACGATTTACTTTGCCAAATATCTTCCACAAGTCTCTCTCCACTGCAGATCACAAAACCCTAGCTGCTAAATCAACCCACGGCTTGGGTGTCCCTTGTGTGAGAGATGCAAATCACCTCCCAGGTGAGACTGTTGGAGGGGCAGGAAGCCAGTGAGTCTCGGCTCTAGAACAGATATGGAAAATATATACAGTCCCACAGGGCTGAGATATTGGGTAGTTATTGGTTTGTCTTCAGGACTTGTTATTCCCTACCAAGAGGCAATTTGTTGAGCCTACTCCAAGAGCATGAAACTCGCTGGCCGTAGCAATTTGCAGGCATAAACCCTGAGCATTTCCATAGATTGCAGGGTGTTCTGAGCACCAGCACTTTGGAGAACAGAAACCTGAGTTATCAAATGCTAGCTGGCTTTCTCTTGGAGTGTTTATGACCTAATGGTTTGGTTTTTTGTCCTCCCACATCTCCTTGACTTCTAGGTGGCACAGCTGGAAGCCCATTTGAAAACATAAGCCCATTATATCTTCTCTATTTTTATGTTGCACGTTAAAAATGCCACAGAGCAGCCAGGTCTGCATTGAACTCCTCAGTGGGAAGGCTGAGCAGCCCGGCTCGTGCATGCTGTAGAGCATTATTATTGACATTATCTACAGCGTTAGTCAGCACATGTGCCATATGCTCCGAGGTGTATGTCCTCCATGTATTGATTGAGTCATTTTTATGTTTTCCGTATGGGGTCTGTCCTCAAGGTTCCACATGGACTCTGAGGCACTGGGATAATAATGAGAAAGATAATAAGCGTAATAAGGGAACAAGAGGGCTGAACCTTGCAGGGAGCAGCAGGAAGAGGAGGCTTCTTAGCTCGTTTCTTCCTCTGGAGTTTGGAGATAGGGAGGGAAGGAGAGATGGGGATGAGGTGAGGTGAAAGGGAGGGTGGTGTCCTTACTGCAGGGAACTGTTTTCTTCCCGCTTGCTGCCTGCTGTGTCCGTTGGGGGTACTAAACTTGAAAGAGTCCTTTTCCATGCTGATGATGCTTATTTAAAACTGTAGTTTCTCTGAGTTAAGTAGGGGGCAGAAGTCTCTGGTGAAGTTTGATGTTGCCCACAAATGTGTCCCCCAAGGTGACCTGAGGTGTTTTGCTGTTGTTCCAAAGCCCCAGGTTCTCAGCCCATGTAGGTAATGCCTCCTGGCCACTTTCTTCTCTACACTGTCCATTTTTCCAGACAGAAATGAGGAGAGCGGCTTTATTTTTGGAGAAACACAGCCATTTCTAAGCAATAGCCAGCCTGAATTACATGTCAGATCAGCCCTTGTCATGTTCCCTCCTGTGCATCATCAGAATGGACCCAATAAAAAGCCTCGTTTCTCTTTATTTCCTGGTGATTTTACCTCCCCTTTCCATTTGACCTTCTACTGTCATCCTCTATTTCTTTCTGGCCTTATGTCTGCTCTGATTTAGAGACCAATGGTTCCAGCAGATCTCTCAACAGAGAGAGCAGGACATCCAGAAGAGTCTCTGTGTCAGTGTCCAGAAATGTGGAGCTTGCAGGGGCTGTTCCAGCCCTCCTTTCCCATGCAAGGTTTGGGCAGTACTTGCTTTGTATCTCTCTCATCCCTTTCCAGCATCAGGCTCCCTGGAGCTGGGCTAGGATACCTCAGCTCTTTTCCACAGCTCTTTCGGTGTTCTCAGCTTGGATTTGGGGCACAGCTCAGCAGCGTTTACTTGTCACATCCCCACCAGGCTAGGGACAGCAATGCTAATATTGCAACAAATTTAGCAGAGCTCAGTGATAGGATTTGACCCAAATTGCCAAGGGAAAAAGAAGCAGCTCTGTAAAAACTGAAATTCCGCTGGATGATAAATTCTATTAGAAGCAAATAAATAAAAAAGCGAGGTGTGAAAGGGGTACATTCTGATTTTTCTCTTGTCTTAGTGTGATTTAAACATAATTTGATGGGGCTCAGCTAAGCAAGCAATGCAGACACCCTGAGGAATGGGGCTATGTTTGCTGAGAAGTCAACATCATGCTTCCACGGCGGTAGAAGAGATGTGAAGAAGATTGCATAGAATCAGATCCCTTTCTCCCTGTTGGAAGCTTAAAGAGACTGGAAATGCACTTGAAGTCAAATAGACATAGCTGGACTTGCAGATTGTGTGGGCATTTTAATTTTTCTTGCCCTTCCCCAGGGCAGAGCTCAGTGAGGACAGCAATGGGGATGCCCTGGGGCAGACTTGTGAAGACAGGACCGCGCTCTAAACCAGTGTGCAGACCTGCCAGGAGATGTTTTGGGGCAAAATGAAGGTAAGAAAATAGTAGGAAAACTCAATTAAAATTGAGAAGTACCAAGAGTTTCTTGGGTGAAGATATCCAGCAGCTCATTATCAATACTTAGCATAGGATCTATCAATATTTATGGACACATCTCTGCTTGATGTAAGCTCTGTGTATTCCCTCCAGTCTAGTTATTTTGTTTCCCTGGAACTAGAAAGCAAGGTTTCTTTGAAACAAGCCTTTTTTCAGACAGCTGAAGGGACTCCCTTGCTGCCCAGCATACAGGGTGAGAGTGAAATATTTGCAATTTATTTGGATGTGCTTTTAGGGCTGCATTAAGGAGCAGCAACCACTATCTAAGTGTGGAGCAATTATATAGATATCAGTTTATGGTTGAAGAGCCTGAACTTGCACGTATAACCGAGACAGATATAGGCCTTGGCTTGACTAGTTGATGGTAAAAGGTGAGTTTCTGAGTTGCACCAGAGCACAGTCCAAAGGCCATTAAAGGATGTGATCCTTTAGAGTTGTAAAATGCAGATATTAGAATTGGAGGTGAATCTGCATGAGATCTTGTGATGGTGAATCCATCCCCCTTGTCCTATGGAAGCAATACAAATATATTTCCTAGAATATTTCTTCAATTGGTTTTTTTCCTGTTGCTGTTGAAGCGAGGTGATGTTTTCCATACCAAGTCTCGGTGGATGTGCCTGAGGCAATGCTGAAACTTAAGTTCTCCAGCTCATCTATCTCCATTTTTTCTATACAAGGCTTGGGGGTGAGCAACCACTCAGTAGTGTATCCAAGCCACGGGGGAATGGCTGGTGAAACTGGAGGGACACCTTGATAGAAGAGCCATCTGAAGGAATATTAATTATCAGGCAGCTAGTTCTGGACAATTGAATCTCAACTCCAGATGTTCCTATTCTGACTGAATGCTTTAGCAAAATGCTTAATTGATTACTATCTTGTGAGCTCTGTGTGTGTGTGATAAAACCCAAGACTGCTGAGCTAGAGGGATTTTCTCTTGATAGCAACACAGTGCAGTGAGTGTTTCTTCACCTTTTTAAGCTTATGCTTTTTTATCATAGGGAAACCAGGCCAGGTTTCAAAAATGCTCTTTAATTTATAATCTTTATTGTGGTGTCATGGTACTGATTAAAGTCACTGAAAGCTCCACTATACATGGATGAATTGAAATAAAGAGACATCTATGTTTGGTCTGAAATGCCTCTGAGCCTTGTTTAATGAGAGTCTGCAGATTTAAGGCCTTCTTGATTTCTGTATGTCTATATAACAGGTGCAAGGACAGAGGGGGCAGATTAAAGAAGAAATAGGCCATTGGGATAAAATGAAATCAACCTGAGCTTTTGCCCCAGGCTGTAATTGAACCAGAGCAGAAGTTCAAATAAGAAATTATTATCCTTTCTCCCCTCTTCCCCCGGCCTTTAGGCTCCAACCAGGCTCAGAAATGTCAAACAAGTATAAGGCTGTTCCAGCTGACATCTTTGTGGGGGAGGGGGGTGGCTCTAAGCACCACAAGGTAAGGGAAAATGTGTAACAAGTAAAGTGATAAAATGAGATTATAAAGTCCCAGAGATTTGACTTGTATTCCTGCAGCTGGATGGGAAGAGTTTTTTGCAGACCGGATCCAGCTTCTGGTGAAATCACAGATATCTTTCAATTTAAGTTCAGTGGAAGCTGGCGTGACCCTAATGTGATGGCGCTCACAAAAATGTTCTTTTCATGGTGATTATTAGACTCAACATGAGATGATCCAACATTCTTTCTCACTGGTGCAAACACACTGATTTCAATGCAAAGACCCCTGGCTTTTAGGTCTTATTCCTTTTCCATACTACCAAAGCTAAACAGGAAGAAAATCAGTTCCATGCTTCTGAAAATATGAATGATTTTTCTAAAAGTATGGAAGGTACTTAATGGAAAAGAATTCTATGCAAAACAGCCATATTGCTAGGTAATACTCGTGTGTTGTGCTGAGAGAGATATTTTATGTTTTATTTTGCTTTTCCTCTCCAGGGCATGAAATTCTGCTGTGTTTAAAAACTGCTATGAAGACCTCAGCGCTGCCCGTGACCATTGCAAAGGGACAGATATAACAAGGGAAAGGGATCTGAATTTGATCTGCTGAAATACCCAAATACTTATTCCTTAGCTTTTGGTTAGGCTGAGTGCTTTTGTTCCAGCCTGGCTTGCTCATCTGTGAGCAACAAACTGGTGGCACAAGTCTCTGCACGCAACCTTCATGCTTCTCCATCTGTGGCTGAAGAAGGTTCACAGCCCACTTAATTTGCAGGCATTGTCTGGATATGCCAGTCTCTGCCATCACTGATGTGTGTGGAAACAGGTAAATAAAGGTGAAAAGCCTATTTGAGGGCAGCTGTAAAGTAAAGACTGAATAGTTCTAATATGCAGGAATTTAGGAGTAATTAATTTGTTCTTTTAAAAAATAGCATCTATTTTTAGCGCTCAAAGGGAGTTGTTTTCTAGGGATTAGTGACAGGCTGTGCTGCCAAGGTGTGTAGGCTGATTTTGGAGAAGCATCCAGCCAGCTTGCATGGAGGCTGATGTCTTGCAGACTCCCGAGAGCACACTGACAACGGGAGACTTCCTATTCCACTTGTGCTGTAAAAACTATCGCTGAACTGTTCCTTTTTACAGGCAGCCCTAATCCAGCCAGCTCGAAGGGAGCAGCAACTCCAGAGGAATCCAAGATGCCTTGGCTTCCCTTCTTGGTGACAAACTGACTATGCTTCCTTCCAAGAGCGGTGCTGCAGAGTAGGCAGGGCATCCTGGCATCAGGGCTCATGGGACAGTGGCTATTTACCTACAAAACATAAGGAAGGACGGTGGGTTTTTTTTCATCTGCATGCAGCTACCTGATCCCATTTCAAATGCCATTGATCGTCAGCAGAAATTGTAACATTCTAGGCCATGGACCCACTGGCAAGAGATACTCAAGCTGTCATGGCTCGCATGGGACTAGAATCCAAATACCCTGAATGTCACGGACTCAGATTTGGGCATCAAATCTGAGCCTCTGGCGGGGAGATGTCAAATCCTGGGCTGAACCTCTTCTGGTTTGTTAGTTCCCAAGCTCAAGCTGACAGACGGTTCCTGCAGCTAACAAACTGCTGCTCCAAGAGAAGAGATCAGTGGGAGCAGTTGGGCATTGACGAGCAAAGGCTGAGAGTCTGCTCCACGATGTTTAGAGCTTTGTGATAATAATTAGATCTTAAAATATGTCAGTTCTGCATGAGACAAATCATCAGCGTAGGCCAGGAGCATGTTTCCATGGGACTGTGAGCGTGTGTGCGTCTGTGATTTGCGCAAGAGCTAGCTAATGCAGCTGTGACCCTGCCTAGCCATACCCCAGTTTGTAGACTATAGGAGTGGGATGGGAATGATGAGAGGAGGAGGGACTCTTGCTAGCTCCTAATTTCCACTGCCTTCACCACTTCTGACTTTCATAAAACCTTCTCCCACAGAGCTGCAGCCAGTGTTGCTGCTGTAAAGGCAGTGAGGAGCACAGCTGAGGTACAAGGGTATCCAAATAACAGCTTTCCTTTCCCATCAGAAAAGTTATTTGCTGTAGATTGCCATTTGAGTGTTTTGAGAGAACAAAAATATTATGTCTGTATTGGTATGTTTCTGACACTCCTCTTGTCTCAAATGTTTTCATGCTCTGAGGAGGGAGAACGCTGTTCTTCCTAGGGAAGAGGAGGTGCTAAGGTGACCAGGGATGACTGCAGAAGCAGGGAAAGGCGGGATGGCCACATGAAGTGGACTTGCCGGTCTGAACCATTGCGGTGTTCTGAAGTATCGCTCTCTCTGTTCATCCATGTCATCCAGGGGCACCATGGCAAGCAACCTCAGCTGGTCACATCTGGCTTCTGCAGACCAGTAATGACTAGGGAAATTTGTCTGCCCATGATCACCTTCCCAGGACTGAGTCAATCTCCTATTTTCAAGAGGGTGAAGAGGAGGATTTCCTGCCGTCTTTGGGTCTTTCCAGGATCTATGGCACAAAACTACAGCTTGCTTTCAGTACAACTGTAATTTTCTACCTTCTAGACTCTTCCCTCTTTTTTTTTCCCCTCCTCCAGTCTTCTCAGTATTGCCTACATGGAGTATCCACAATCCTTTCAGTTGTTGTTCCTTTCCTTTCTTTTATGCTTGGTGAGAGCTGACTCATGATCCATTTCCTGTCCCTTTGGATTTAGATCCTGGCCAGGTGTGTTTGGAAAAACTCATGCATCCTATTTGGAAACCTTTTCCTTTAGGATTTGGTGTAGGAGCTTGTTGAAGATCTTGTCTCTTCACTCTGCTCCTCTGAACACGACTGCTGCCATCTGCCAAAGAGGTGGGATCATGTAGGGTCTATTGCTGTTGGTTGTGATACCAGCATTGCCATCCTGTCTCTTTTGAAGAGGTTGGCATGACTACCAATCTTTATCTCTCTTTTCTAAGCCCTTAACTTCGGGCTGCCCTTTCAATGGAAAGAGCAATACAGTTGCTCTTGCACAGCCCCTGATCCACCAGCACGACCACATTGAGAATTAGGTCAAAGCTAATGCAAAATAGGTGAAACCTTGCAGAGCAGAGAATACCCAGGGGGACTCCAAACTCAGAGAGCGAAGTGTTTTGTCACTGTATTAATTCAAACCCACAACGCAGATAGTTTATGGTAGCATGCAGGCTGCAGAGGCTTTGGAGGATGGGGGAGCAAGGTGAGAAGGGATCTGAGGAGCTATTAATTTTATTTGTGTGCAGTATTTTTTTTCCATTCCTGTAGAGAAAGACAAAATGCACATAGCTTACGGAACCTGATGTTGCTGAATTTCACATGGATTTGAATGCCAGCTTCATAACTGTGGCTTGGGAACTCAGCTGGCCTCATAACACAAGCAAACATGTTGACACTCAGTGCTGGAGAAGTCCCACACAAACAACAGTTATAACATACCTGACCACTGCCACGGCAGTGCCAGAATCACCACTTTCACTTAGGGGTCCATGATGTGTGGAGGGAGCCTACCAGGCCGGAGAGGGGAAGATGTGTTTCCTTTCGGCATTTTGGCTGGATAGCAAAGCAGATAATCTTCTTCTGACATGCAAAATTCCCTCTTCATATCTTTTATCTTCGCTTCTGCCATGCCAACTGCTTTGGGGCACATGCTGGTCTCTACTGGCCACCGATTTCTAATATCGGAGAGGGCTGCATTTTGAGGATGAAACAAACTAATTCCTCTGTCGGCTCATTGTGAGATGTCGCTGGCTAAAAGCCTGGGAAACAATTTTCTTAAGACCTACTCTTTGATGATAGTGGACTGCTTTATGCTGCCGCAGTCTCCCCCACATGCTTGGCTTTGACTGATAAAGCTCAACTGATAGAGAAAAAAATGCTGATCTATGTTGCTGCTGCTGGCAAAGGCCAGAGCCCTGCATGGGGCCCCCAAAGAGGGACAAGAATCTATCTGTTGAGATTGAGTCTGATTTAATTCTTCTTATAAAGCATCTTGGCAGCTGTCTAGATCTGACAGATTGATAAAAAGACTTTCCCTCAATGCAAAAGGGAAAGTAATTTACATTGGCTTCACACCTCTGGCAAGCAGGAAAGATCCTGCCCTACGTTAGCCTGAATGGGGAGCAGAGGTGAGAAGGAGAGCAGGCAGCTCCAGGGGGAGAGGAGGAAGGCTTGCTCCGTGCTTGAGCAAGCACAAGAAAATGCCATTTGGAAAATGCCGATGGGTGAGAGAGCTGGGCTTGGAATCAGCATTCTGTCCACAGTCATGGTTCGGAGCAGCTTTCCAGACAAATCCTGAAGGATCACTCTGTTACAAGGAACAGCAGAACTACCTGATTTCATTTTGCTCCATTTACCCCAGCGCCTCTGCTGATACACTGCTTGCTCTCCCTTGTTATGGACACACAAGCACCAGCACCAAGTTGCCCTAAGATTTTTTTTTTTTTTTATCATTGTGTTGATAATGATCTGATAGCCTCTAGGGAAGGACCATGGCTGTCATTGTGCGGTGAAGACCTCTCCAAAAGGTACAAGAATGCAATTACCCAGCCTCCAACTCTCCCACTACCTGAGCAGACACAGCCGTCCCCAAGAGGATTGTCAAGCCCAAGTCCAAGCCTTAACCTGTATTGTGTTCCACTTTAAACCTGATATCATGCTAGTTTTAGTTCTGAGTTCAGTGCCCCTTGTAAGCTAGCCACTCATCACCTTTCTGTTGGTCTCATCACCTTAAAAGCAATGACCTGAGGTAACTTCTCCACGCTTTGTACACAGGCTAGAATGCCCCCACACCTCACTGCAGTGCCAAGGGAGGCAAAAGCCCTGGGATGTGCTTTGAAATGCTCAGGGGAAAGAGTGCCAGGACAGTGCCATGTCCTTCAGGGAAATGTGACTTAGAAAGCTTTGCTCTTCACAACCCACCAGCTTTAAAGGCCCCTGCCATTCCTGCCAAAATTGAGCTGTGAGGTGGTAGAGAGGGAAGAACTGGAATAACGTCAAAACAAACAAAAGTGGGTGGGTGCTGAAAGCATTTACTTTGCTTGTTCCCTGACCACTGGGATCATGTAGAGGATTTTTTTTCTTCTAAAAGGCACTGGCTGGGTCCCAAGGCTCTTTCTCTTGGAGTGCCCTCTGCTACAGAGATGTTCTTTGGAGACCTGGTTCTTGAACATACTCAGCCTGGAGCGGCGGAGGCTGGGAGACTCCTGAGAGCTTTGCAATGCCCTGGCCAACCTTTGTGGAGATGGGAAGGAAGATGCTTGGTTGCAGAGAGCTACTGAAGGCTGCTAGAAAGCAGAGCAGAAGACCTTGTGCTGTAGGGACACAGTGACCAGAAGGTAAGTTTGTTTTCTGACCCCTTATTTAATCTGCCTTTAAAAGAAACCTGTGCTAAAGCTTGACAGTGTATACCAGCCTTGGAAAGTGAAATGCAGCTGCTTCAAGGGAAGTGGAGGTCCCACCTCAAGGTTGTGGCTGATTTAGGGTGTTGGCAGGGATGAGTAGGGCCATAGAGTAGGGAGAGAGTTTCCTGTGGTAGATGGGAAGGTTTAGGTGGTTGGAGAAGAGGTCTGAAAGGCAGATCTTATGGCAAGTCATTAGATGATGGTGTGGTAGAATATTGCTCAGGAGAAGGTATGCGATCTCTTTTGGAGGAAGTAGTCTCTAAAAATCATAACTATGAGAACTTTACCTGAATGTTAGTTGGAAGAGCAACATAACTAGGTGTGGAGACTGCGTCTGTATCCTGGCTGAGCTGTGCTGGAGGACAGTGTGCTTCTGCAGTGGGTACATGGTAGCCTTGTTGTCTGGAGGTCCTAAACACTGCCTGTCATTGTGGCAGGTAAACATGGGACCCTGCTAGAAAGGCTCAGCACTTACAACAATCTTTACAAATGAGAAATCTTGCCTGAAAGCAAAAGAGATGAAATTAAGACAAGCGCAAAGCACTCCTCTTTGGCAGGCAAAGCAGAATACACAAACACAAAACAGGGAATACGCAATGAGGCAGCAGTACAGCAGGAGAGGACCAGGGTTGCGCTGGTTCACAAGTAGAATATGAATCAACCCTGCGACGCTGCTGCAAAACAACTCATTGTATCCAATACTGTGTTAACAAGAGTGCTCTTTGCCACATATGAGAGGCAATTATTACGACTTGCTTGGCGCTGGCAGAGCTTCAGCCAAGTGTGGGTGGCCAGAACTGATGTGAAACTTTGTCTAGACCCATTAAGAAATTCGGAGAGAGAGTCCAGGGTGGAAAAAAAACCCAAAAAGTCAATGATAAGAGTTTAGGCAAATAAGTCTTATGAACAGAGATTGAAGGCACTGCATTTGTTCATTTTAGGAGAGAAAGGATGGAAATGGGATGCAGTAAGTCTTCCTACACATAAATAGTCCTTATAAAAAGGCTGGTGATGAGCTGTTTTCCATAGTCAGTGGTGTAAGAAAAAAAATGCTTGAATTCATAATGAAGATGATTTAAGATGTTCATTAGGAAAAACCTTCTAATCCCTAGAGGGGTAAAACACTGAAGCAGGCTGTCTAGGAAAGATGTGGCATCTCTTTTCTTAGTGAATTTTAGGAATGGGCTAGACCATTGGGCTCTGATGATCCCATGAAATGCCTTTCTGCCATACGTATCTATAATTAAGCACAATATAAAAGCATGGCCTCTTCCTTGAAGAGTTAAAAACTCATCTATAATTAGATAAAGTCTTTATCTTTTAATGATAAAACTAGGTTAAACGTGCCTTATGTGACAGCTCTGTTAATATACCATTGTGGAGCAAACATCAGGAGGAAAAGGAGCTCTTTAAACTAACGAACAGTACTGGCGTAACAACACGAGTGTGAAACTGGCCAGTCATAAATTAGGCAGGAAATTGAAAGAAAGTTTTGAACTGTCAGAACAGCTATGTTCTGAAACAGCCTTTCATAATGGGAATGCTGGGGGCAAAAATCAGAACTTGTTTTTAAAATAGAGCTTGCTAAATTAATTCAAAGGATTCTAGGGAACTACTGTCTGTCATAGCAGAGTCCAGGACTAGGAGATCCCTTTTGTTCCTGCATTACAGGAGCTGAGGTGAAGAGAAGTATTTTTATGCCAGTGGGACTGTTTTCTGCTCTTTATTGACACAAATGTACTTCTTTCATCCCCATGCTTTTTCATGTGTGAGGCAGTTATTGATATTCCTTTTAAGATCTGAAGGTCACATCTCTATTTAAAATTGCATAATTGCAATGAGGTGAAGGAAAGAAATCCAGGTTTGGGAAGACCTTCTTGAAGAAGACTGCAAATCCTCAGGTGCTGGGTCTTCCCTTGTTTTTTTCCAAGGCTGCAAACACTTTGTGCTGATTGGAGTGAGTGTCATTTGAGGTTAATGTAAGCAGCTGGGAGAACTGCCTTGGGGAAGAGCTGAGCCCCTGTAGTCTGCTGAACTGGAGCTGAACCTCATGTCATATGGTGGCACTACATGGTGGTCACCACTTGGCAGCTCTGGTGGGGCGAGGTGAGGTGTCAAAGTTGGTCAAGAAACTGCTGCAAAGCAATGCCGTGTGCCAAACGCAGCTAATAGGACAGCACAGGCTCTGTGCCAGGAGAGGAACTTAATTTCTTTGCTGACAAATGAAACAAAGATGTGATTGGAAGTGCCACGCTTCGGAGGTATGAGCAATTTCCCTATAATCAATCATCCAAACCAAATTGTTTTCATTTCTTTGCATTATTTAGCAGCCATTTGATGGCAGACAATATGAGCTGGATTTTGTTTTTCACCTGTTCCTTACACTGATGTGATTTGTGGGCTTTGGCAGTGGGATGTTGGGGAGAAAGAAGGCTGAACTGGGCTTCTGTGTTTAGAAAACTTGGCAAAGACCATGTCTGTGATTATCAGCTAATCATTCAGACATAGGCGTTGTTTGTCTGCTCTTATAAGGTCTGTAAAGTATCTGGCTGTGCAAAGCTGACAGTGAAACACCTACAGGAGAGGATGTCAGAAGAGGGAAGGAGTGAGGAGGTGATAAGGTAGAGCTGAGTTTGATAAGAGTCCCTGGCTCCTCCAGTAATTGCAAGAAAGGTGAGACTGATTATTAGACCTATCATCTTACCTGAGTATTCCTAGTTACATGAAGCTATTGGCGTGGTTAGAGACTGTGAAGGGAGGGCTAGGTAGAGCAGGAGGGCTGGTTCCTATGTCCTGGCCTGAACCATATTGAACAATTCCCTTTCTTTTCCTAGGGGAAGTGTACCTCTGAGATCTTGAGCGATCCATTTTACTTTCCCTTGGACAATGTGTGTGATGTGGGAGAGGAAGGAGGAGGTAGTGGGAAGCATATGTTAAGATGACTCCAGTGACTGATTTGTTTTCTGACAAGGATTCTGCAGCTCAGACTTTTCCAGCGTTTCCTGGTACTGGGTCAGGCTGAGAGAGAACTGCTGGCTGCAAATCTAATAAATGGGAAAGTTGTAGGGGGATATAGCAAGAATAATGTATACTACAGAGGGTGTGCTTCTCGTCCCTTTTAAGTCTGATGACTTTGGCCCCATTTCAAGTCACGGCCAAAGAAGAGCCTATTTGCACCACACAAGTCAGCTAGAGCCTGATTTACAGAAGGGCATCCTAAAAGTGTCAAGTAACAGTTCATGTCCTCAGATGGGACAAGAGGGTCTTTTCCTTCAAGCAGGCAATACACTGAGCAGGACATTCTCATGCACAAAATTCTAAGCCGTCCTTAAGCTGCTTTTACCAGGGTATGTCTCCACAGGCAGTATCCCACTTCGTAGCTAAGAGGTAGATCTCAATGCATGCATATGCAATGGCAGGTGTGTGTGACCTGTGATGCAGCAAATGTCCTGAAACCTCCCGCTAAAGGAGCCTGTTCCACTCTGGTGTTCCTCAAGAGATGCTTAGAATGGGATCACGTGATCCCATGGCAGGGAGCTGGTAGCTGGCACTGCTGGAAAATCTCCGCTCGGTACATCCCAGAACTACCCAATTTTGTCGCCCATCAGGGCAGGATGCAAGAGCTGTCTTTCAAAGAGAGCTTTAGGATGGACAGAATTTGAGATCATTTTAAGGATTCATTTCTGCTCTGACTCAGGGTCTTGAATACTTGTTTAAATATCGTTGCTGTGTTTCAGTTTTCATTTAGCTGGCTTTCGAACAGTTACTGGCGGCGTGGGAGTGCGGGGTGGTGGGTTTGCTGCTTGTTGTCAAATCTGAACACAAATGAAAGGCTGGGAGCCTGTGCGGTTAACACTAGGAATCACAAAGGCATCAGGACCTCCTAGCGCATATAGGTAAACAAGAAAGGAATGTTGATTATATCACTGGCACAGCAGATTAGCTCTAAGTACACACTCACCTCTCTGTGGCTCAGCTTCTTGTACAAAAAAATAGGGAACATGATACTTTTCCTCCTCCTTTTGTCTGCCTAGCCCATTTGGCTGGTTGCTCATGGAACAAGGAGTATTTCTTATTGAGTATTTGTACAGGGCTTTTTACAACAGGCCCCTGATCGCAGCAGGGAGCTTCCAAGTACCGCTGTGTTCGAGCGAGCACGGAGATGTCTGAACCCTGGTGGAAGAGGCAGCCTGTGTAGCACTAACGAAGGTTATAGATTAGGCATGTGCTTGTCAGACTGTAATGTAGTCGAATTTCACTGTAGCAAATGCTGCTTGTAACAAACCACCTCTTACAGACATCCCAACAGTAAAAAACATTATTTTTTTACGTTGATAATTAGTTCTTCATAGGGCAAATGCCTACATGAAGTTGAATGGCTACAAAGATCTTTGTTTTCCTGCTTTTCCTGAGGAGTGTTGTATTTACCCCTAAGGGTACATCTTCCCTTCTCCTTCATGTCTTCATTTTCTTTTTTAAGTGCCATTTCAGTGTTGAGCAGTGCAAAGCCTTGAAGTACAGGGTATTTATGGACAATTCAAATTGAGTGTTTTTCCTCATTATTCTGAGGTGGCGAATTGCCCTCTCCTTTTATTGTGACTGTCAGGATATAATGGAAATTTAGTGGGACCTTTGTGGTTACTTTGTGCAATAATAAAGGCCTTTATCTCTTCTTTCACTTCCTCCATCCTCTTTCTCCTGATCTTTAGAAAAGAATAAATCAACCTCCTAATCATGATGGTTGATGTTTCTAAGTTCATTTAATTAAGCATGTTTTCCCTCCTTCCTCCAACATACCACTTGTCTTTGAGGTCAGATTTGGTGGAAGCAGAAGCAGAATTTACTCAGGTGAGACCAGCAGAAGACATCGGCTCGTCAGAAAACAGCTTGTTTGCTTGGTAAGGAGTTGAAGGGCAGGAGGAAGAGCAAAACCTTTTAATTCCACTAAGCGGAAGAAAAATCAATCTTCCACAGGCAGACAAGGGATGAAACTAGCTTAATACTTAAATAATGTTCGAGGTAAGACAATGTGTTTGCCCACAGTTTAAACTCCAAGTTCTACTCTATTTGAGAAGTTAAATAAAATATGATGTTTCCTTTGAACACCGTCCTTTGCCTCAAACTGTCCTCAGTGTGTCATTACTTAATGGCTCCAACTGAGGATCTGTCTCAGTTCCTGCCCTCAAAGCCATGGCTGCCCTAGTGAGGAGGAACAGTATGGGGGAACACTCTGCAGCAATCATGAAAGGAACCTTTCACTTGTCTCTGAGCTATTGGTAAAGGCTGGCACTTGGGTGGAGGTAACAAACCAAGAAACAGCCCTTTTTGCTTAGCTGGGCTGGTGGAACAAGCCGTGCTGTTTGTGCTTTTACTATCAAAACTTCTGTTAGGATTACACAGTCAACAGGTCTGTAGTGTCATGGGATGTGGAGGGGTTTAACCTGTTCTTTGGCTTAGATTTCACTGATGTCCTGTTGCCTCAGTTCAGAGTTTACCTTCTTTTTCGGGCAAACACGTGCTAGGAACTAGGAATGGAGTGGGTTTTTTGCTGTCACTACCGGTGGCCCATAGCAGCTAGTTCGTGAGGGTTGTTAACACCCAGAATGAAACTCTCTGTGCCGCAGCAACTATTGAACCAGAAGAGGAAATGTGAAAGCAAAATACTCCATACTGTGTCTTTTTGTTTCTTCTGCTCACATATTGTCCTTTGTACTTGGCTTCTCTTTGCTGGGAAAAGTACAGTACTTAAATGCTATACTCGGGTCATCTTGATGGCCTCTGACTTCACTTAAATAGAGATAGACAGGCAAGAAGTGGAATCAGCATGTGCTGTACACTTATCTGCATGTCTGTGTGTGTCCAGGGAGGCTTCGTGTGCATGTGAGCAGACTGAAATTACCAGCTTTGTTCTTTTCCATCTCCTCTCCTTTTCCAGCGATCAAATCTTAGTAACCACCAGAGCCAACACACAAATATAGGTCCTTGAGATTCATCTCTCTTAGACGAAGGGGCAAAAAGTTCCACCAGCTCCTGCTGGCAGAGTCATTAAAAGCTGCTTTGCTGAGCTTTCAGCAGCTAGAGAAACTCATCCTAAGATGCTCTGCGAGGAAAGTTCAAGTTACAATGGCTGCCACAGTCTGAGCAGCTTTACCTCCTGGCGTGAGCCCGTGATTACATGCCAGTGATGGAAGGCTTAGTCATAGCAGCGGGTCTCCAGGAAATCTTGTGTTGGGGGAATGTTGCCTTGATGCAGCAGACAGCGTTATCAAAAGCCTACCAGGGACATATGCAAAAAAATGGGAGCTTATTTGCCAAATTTCCCCTTTACTTTAGTATAATTAACAAGCTGGTGTCTCTGCAGCTCTAGTTGAAGGGAGTGCTCAGAAACATGTTATGGATATGGTTAGGAACATGAGTGTTGCGTTACTGTGGCAGTGTTTATGAAGTCCTAGTGGCTGCTTTCAGATTTTTTTTTTCTGATTTCAGATAAAACATTATTGAAGAATGATCTTTTGTTATAAAACATGCTGATGAAATACAAGCTTTGCTATTAACTTTCATGGGTTACGCTCCTCTCTCCTCCAGTCCTTGGCATGCAATGGGGCTCAGTTGACCATTCACTTGTGGCAAGAAATAGGCACTAACTTTTCAGATGAGAAGTGGACCGATATTCCCTGGTAGTTGAGGCTAGTGGCTGTCTGTGAATGGTGAGTCACAAACTAATCGGACATACATCCACATGAGTAATTTCAGCAGACTGGTCACAGCGTGATATACAATGAATGGGATGACTCAACGCTGCTCTCTTGCAGCGTTGCATGCAAACTACCCAGGAGGTGACACCTGGCAGTATCAAAAGGTGAAGACTTGAGTTAAAATTTCCATTATGACTCAGCTTAGTGTCATGTAAAAACCCACTGGGTCTGACAACTTGTGCCTTGCATCTGGCGATCACAGGAGTCTGCTTGGTCTGGGATTAAAGAGGCATTTTACTGTAAGAGCTGTGTTCTACCTCTTCCCTGTTCATACATCCTTGCTTTGCAGGCGATATGACGTCTTTAGTCACAGCAATGAGAAGCAGAGCTCTGGAGCGTGAAAGCGAGCTTGGCTGAGCTTGGGTGTGAGTCAAGTTCGAGTGGGACTTATCTCGGGAAGGGACTGGCAGTGTTTTTGAAGGCAATACGCTCCCAGGCCTTTTGAAGCCTTATCAGGGATCTGGCTGTTTTATCTATAATGGCTTTTCATAAGGGATGCAGAATGCCCCAGTATGTTACTCATGCATCGAGTATGCACAAATCATCCTGGTTCATAGAGCGATAGGTGGAATTGCAAAACTGCGCTTAATGACTGAGTGACAGCCATCTGCAGTACGTGCCTTCAATGTGATATTATGAAGGATAATTTTTCTCCTGCCTGTGAAGCTGAAAGAAACCCAGGGGAGAGTATCTCCTGGGTTTATTTGCTTTGCTTTTAATTGATTTTGGAGATTAAAGCCTGAGCGAAAGTATTGGCTTGAAAGCCCTGGGTACTGAGAGCTTCTGGTTTTGTCGGAGGATGTGCACGGGAAGCATATTGTCAGCCCTGTCTGGGCCCTGACCAGAGGCTGTCAGGATGGTGTTAGTTAGTCCAAGTGATGCTGTTATGGGGGAATGTGAAATTGTTTTTACAAGCTCAATGGACTATAGAAACTAAGCGCTGGAGCTGTAAAGCACTGAAGACCAGGAAGACTTCACAGGCTTTGACTCTGTCCTTCACAGCCAGATGCAGAGAGAGCAGGGGCCCTGCTGCCCTGGAGCTGGCTGTAACTTAGGCTGCAGCCTGGTCTCTGCTGTGTTAGAGAGGATCTGGTTTGAGGGGGGGAAGCAGAAACTCTTCTTGTGGCAGGTGCACCCCTGTGTCTGTCCCTTTTGTGTTCGCCCATCTGAATGCTAGGGTGAACACACTGCTGTCTTTAAAAACACCTGTGGCGGCTGGGTCAGCCAGCTTCCCTCTTGCCTTTCAAAAAAAACTCTGTGGAGAACTTGCTCTCCCCTTTGTCCCAGCAAGCAAAGCCTGCCCAGCACACTAACTGCCTTGTTCTGGAGGTGATGGGACCTTAGCAATGCTGGTATACGTTTGGCTGTGAAATACAGGCACAGAGATAAAGCTTCATCCTGACACCAGCCCTTTTTCTGGCTCTCAGGATGCAGTGGAATTTTGGAAGAGCTAACCCGAACCCCAGGCACAACCGCAGCGGTGGCCTGCTGATGGAGGTGGGGGGAAGTACCCACACCACATCTCAAGGCATTTTGGGGCAGGGTCTCATACCTGCAGCTTGCTCACTAGGGAATTGGTCTCTCATCTGCATTTTATTGTTACTAGGGAAGGTTTTTTTCTAAAAAACACTTTGAAAAATGGCTAGTTGTTTATACTCCCAACTTACTTGACATCTTGTATCATAAATCCAAACTGCCGTGTATTTAATAAATAAATAATGCAGCTACCCTGCTAGAAAGCTGACTTCCTACACCTGCCCTCTGCAAACACACACACAAAATGCTTTTTTTTTTCCTGCTCTGTTGATGATTTTTAAAACAGGAGATTGGACGACAACAACAGAACCAAAGTGTTTATCCTTTGCAAATTGTTCCTAAAACTTTCCCCCCACCTGTTCTGACTATGTTCCTCATTTGCCTGTTTCTTTACCAGCTTCTTTGGGCACTTAAAATTCATTGTCACCAATTACAGCCCCTTTGAAGGGTTTCCTCATAACCTTTAAAGTGTTGCCTGGGACACCATGAACAAAAACTTCCCAGTGAGAGGATGAAGGTGGGCTCTTTTTGTGGGGAAAACTGGGCCCTGGTTCTGCTTTCAGTTTGATATTTCTACTCACGCATGAACTCCATGTTTCTGCGCCTTCATCCATCTGCAGCTTGCAAAAGCAAACACCTGCATCTGCACGCCCTGAGCTCTGTTTAGGCGCTGAGATAAAATGCCGTGAAGATCAGAGGGCCTGGGCCTTTGTAGCTCTGATGAGGATGTATCCCATGGCAGGGATCCTTCCTGGCATTGAGTATGGAGGGGCTGGGAATCCTTGGTTGACCAGAGTTTGGAGGTACCATGGAAATATCAAGCCGGAGGGGTATGAGTGAATCCGTCTGTCACAATAATAAGACAATTTCCCCAGCAATGGCTGTCTTCTCTGTATTGTGCTGTGGCCTGGAGCTGGTCTGGAAAGGATCCAGGATCATAGCAGCCAGCAAGTGAGACTGGAGTCTGCTAACTGATGTGTGTTGTTTAGAGTTGCTTAGAAGAATAAGAAGAGAAGAGTAAGGGTCTGGCATAGGGAAAAGTGGGGATTATTTATTACTGGGCTGATCCCAGTATTTTTATCCAAGCCTGAGAAAAGCCAACAGCCTGTTTCACTCAGGTCTTCATTCTGTGCTTTCCTGTCCAGGAAAGGTGAGGGCACAGCTGCAGAGCGTGCCCTGCCAATGACCGTCAAACCCATGACCGTCAAACCCATGACCTGTGTGAATGGGTAGCTCCTTGTGAGGACCGTGATTCATGCTCTCTGATCCTGATCTTGCTCAGTTGTGCTTGGTGACCTCCTCAGATGCACCAGGGCTAGGTCTCAGGGAAAGTGGTGTGGAAATACCCAGGTTTGCCAGGCACTTTGCGGTGCGCGGCAGTTTTGCAGAGCCTGACTTCGCCAAGCAGAAAACCTTAGTGCCCACATCAGCCTGTAGCAAGCTGTGCTGTCTCGAATGTTCCTTCTGCGTTCCCTGCTTTATGTCTCCTTTGGATCCTCATGATCCACGTGGTTTTCCCTGCTAGCTGTTCTCTCCAAATCTCTCTCCCACGTATGCCTCCTTCAGCACTTGCCTGGTGGCAGGTCACACAAGGTGAGCAGGGGAGGTTTTCATGACAAGCAAGGCACCAGGGTGACTCTGGGCAGAGGAAAAAGGCTTTAGTGATATAACCGCTGGGAGCTTGCCACTGGGTTGGTTGTAATGACCTTCATTTTTATCTCAGAAGGGCTGTGTGATGCTCCCCCTCAAGAATTTGCTGAGTCCAAGGTTGGGGCAGGGAAGAAGAAGAAACAAAACAAACCCCCCCCCAGACTTTTGTTTCAGTGATGCATGACCCTTGCTCCGTAGCCTAAAAGCATGTTGCCTCATTGGTGTCTGCTCCTGTCATGCTGGAGATGGGCTCAATACAAGATCCCAGTTCAGCACCCCTCATGTCCTTACACAAGGCTTTAAAACCACAGAGGTCCCTTCGCCGAGCTGCTGACAGGTCAAGCATTCAGTCTGGTGGTTGTCCTGTTAATCTGAGGTGTCAAGGGGCATGCAAGCACAACTCTTTCTCGATGCATGACAGTTCCACCCTGTGTAGCTGTCAGGGATTTTGATTAGGCTAATTTCTTTGGGAACCTGGAAAAATCTCTGGGTGCTTCTCTATTTTTCTAAAGGCCCTCTGGAAATCCATTTGCATAATTAGCTAAAGTGCACATGTGGATGCAAATGGAAATCTTGTGCTTGCAGAGCCATTGATTGCATTCTTGTAAGCCGACGTGCTTACCAGTGCTCTAAACGCAATCTAGCAACATGTAGCCCTTTCCACGTTGAGCTCATTCTCAACTGCTCCCATATAACGCATTTCTCTTCTCTGCATATCTCTCAGCTGTGACATTGCTGCTGTTTTGGTGGATTGCTTCTTGTAATCTTTCTTCTTTTTTGAAGCGGTAAACTTGTTCCTGATGTAATTACTGTGATAAAGTTCTGTGGCATGACGGATCATCCTTAACAGCACTGCTGCTCTTGACTTCAGACAAGAGGATATTTTATTTCAAACTCTTGTGGAAAGGGTGGTAAACAGTAAACAGGTTTGTTTTCCCCAGCACCATCTTCCTCTGCGTTATGTCTGGTGGAGAAGATGGTCCCTGCATCCATCTTCCACAGCACTGAGGTTTCCTTGGGACTTCTCTGCAGCTTAGAATAATGCTAATGAAGTACTGAAAGGTGGACAGCATCTTCGGTAGGATGCTGGACTAGATGGTCATTGTAGGACCCTTCCAACTGAAAATAATCTATTCTAGGAGTTAGTTGTCACTCCAGTCATCTCAGGCACGTGCCCACAGTCCCTTCCGTCAGTGCTCTCACTGAGGGTGTCTGTGTTGGACCCTGCAGGGCAACCTCCGCCCAACCCTGAAAAGCAGTGACTCTGGGACAAAAGGGGTAATAACTGTTGTGAGGTTTTTTTTCCTGCTACAAGTGGGAGATGGTAAATTGCAATCAAAACACACTTGGTGATCAGAATGCAGGAGGAGACTCTTGTATGTACCCGTTAACTGAATCCTGTTTGTCCAAGTGTGGAAAGGCCTAATAACTGCATGATTCAATGAATTTCTGAGTAAAGGCGGTGGTAGAAAAACAACTTTGGCACCAGTCTGGCAGATTCTCTCTTCTTACAATAGTCTGTGACCTGTCTTGTCTTTTGCTATTTAAAAAACCCCCAAACAACTACTTACGCTCTGAAACTCATTTTTACTATTTGTTTTCACAGTCTCACTTGACAACTAAAAGCTGTAGCAACTGCAGCTTTCCAGGCTCCGTTGGACTGCATGCTGCATGCCGCGGTGCCTCAGAGCAATTTACAATAAATACAGGGATCCATGGGAAAAAGGGATAAAAACAGATGAGTTGTCAGCATGATATAGGAGCAGGGAGTTTGCTAGGTTTCTGAAGGAAACTCATTGCAGTGAATTCCCAAACAAAGGGGAACGATGGGACGAGAAAACAGCAAATAGTGACAACCTCACGATGCATTAGGGAAGGAAGCATTTGGAGGATGTCAGGTTGTTTGGGGAGTTAGTGGGGTCCGCAGGGTTTGTTCCACTTTGCATCTGCATGGCATGGCGTAAGGGAGGTTTGGGTGCCTGTGTGTGAAATGTAGGACTGCAGGTCGTTTTGGGGTCAGGAGAATAATTTTCAGTGCCTTTCCCTGTGACTCTACAAGCTGCACAGAATTGCGTTTCTCTTTCATGCCAAGTGCTTTCTTGGCCAACAGAAATGGGTGTAGTCCTAGCTATATATCTCTTCTGCCTGGGGAGAGGTTGATTCCTGCTCAGCAAATGTGGCGACATGCTCTCCTCCACCGCCTTGTGGGAGTGTTCATGCCATCCTGCTGTGGCCATTTAGGAGCCTGGGCTGTCTGTGAAGCCCGGGGAGCCTCCAGAGGCCAATTTCCATTAATTTGCTCCTTTGTGATCCTAAGGACTGACCTTGATAGCTCTGACAAACCCACCTGCAGCAGGAGGAGTCGGGGGAGCCCTCTGGTTGTATTTCTTCAGTGATGTGGCTCTTCAGAGCTCAAGGATAGTAATTGAATGTAATGTCCAAACCCCAAACCAGTCTGCAAATCCCAGTGCTGTGAACAGGAAGCTTCAGCAGAGCTGCTTCCCACATCTTATCTCGCACAGACAGTTACTGTGTTCTTGATGTAATTATAGTGATAAAACAATGTGACATAACTGCTGGCTTCTATCATGGTATCGCTACTGTTGACTTAAGTGACAGGGTAATAATTTTATTAGAGACCTTTTATTTTTCTTTCCCTGGCAGCCACTGGCAGTGTTTAAGCATAGGAGCCGATATCTCTGATAAAGCATATTATGCATGTTCCATGAGTCCTAAAACTTTTTATCGGTTTTATTTATGCACTTCACTTCCAGGTGAAATTTCCATGTGTTCCCATGGCATCCAGGCAGTGGCTGTCCCCAGCTACCACAGGGACTGGTGTTTGCACAGTGGGACTGGAGCCACAACAGCAGCAGTCAGTCATGCTCGATGTTTGGGAGAGGAGAAAGAGAAAAAGGCCTTTTTCTGCACAATTCCCTCACTTTTCAGTCGTTGGTGCATTGCAGACACGCCAGTATCCCTACTCAGCTGGAGGAGGTGTCCTTGGCATGGGTCCTATGAGAAAGCCTGGTTAAAAATGAGCCACATGAAGAGGATTAGAGTGGACTCGGACACCTCCCTTTTTTAATATATCAAAGCCCTGACAGAGTGTATATCTGTTGCTGCAACTTAGCTGGGAAGATGCAGCCCAGAGGCAGACTGTGCAGGGAAACTTTCAAGCCAATGAAAATCTAATCATATATATTTATGTCCCCGCACTCCCTTGTCTCGGCTTTACGTTTATTGATGTAGTTTCACAGGAGTGCAGAGCCTTGCTGATCTATGTCGTTGTCTACCGCTGTCAACCAAATCTCACTGTGAAGCACAGGCCATTGGGTAAGGAGGGACATGTGGCACTTCTGGTCCATCTTGCAGACATCCACACTGACTAAAAATACTTACGAGTGCAAAGCATAGATCTTCACAGTGCCTCACAGCATATGGAAAAAGTGCTGTTCTTCTCCATAAATATTTCCAGGTGATATAACAGGGCTGCGCACAAAGTGGGGCCCGTGGGCTCCTTTCAGGAGCACTCGTGGGATCAGATTAGCTGGTAGGACTTGCTGGATGTTGCTGATAGTTCCTTACCCAGCCAGCCTGGGTGTGGAGATTCCTATGAGGGGATCCCTGCGACTATGCTGCACAAATATTAGTTCCCTGTCCGTTTTGGTTGGACAAGCCTAAGTGTGTAATGCTGAAAGCCGGGTGGGGGAGATGCCCTCATAAGCTCTAGTTCACTGTGTGCAAAATTGGTTGTGCAAAACAGAGTAAAAATACTTTTTTTTTCTTTTACCTATACAGAGTTGTCAGGGAGGATGACGAACTTGGGCAATCTAGTTATAGGTAGACAGAGTGTTCGTTTGCAAGATCTTGGATATTCAGATTATTTTTCTGACTTCTTTACTATTTTTGTTCATTACAAGACGTGAGAATGTCTGGAAGAACTGATGTTTGCATTTGGTGACAATCAAATAGAGGAAGGAATCACCCGAGAATACTAATGGGCAGCGAACCTTACAGGGTTTACAGTTTGAGCTTGTCAAAATGGCTCTGTGAGGAGTTTTGACAGTCTGCAGGTTTTGAACAGGAAGGATTTTTCATTGCTTTAAACCACCCCAGAGTGTTCATGTGAAGAATATGGTTTTTATTTGGATGCTTCAGAATTTTCTGGAGTCTGCCTCTCCATCCAAGCAGTAGAGGAGGAGGGAAAAACCTCAAACTTAGTGTAAAATCATTTTTCTGTCTTCGGTCTGTCTTGGAAAACAAGACCAACAGGTTGGGGTGGGTGGACAATTCTCTGGAGAGGCAGGATGGGGTTTAAAAAATTTCTACCAGCTTTAAAAGCCGTGATTGGAAGCGAGACCATCATGATGCCTTTCCCAGCATGAACAGCTGGGAACTGGTGCGTTTGCAGAACCGTATGAGAAATCCAAAAGTAAACTTACAATAATGCGCTTCCTCTCTTGCACTGAAAAACCGCCTTCTCCATGTTTTGTCATCACCTTTAGGGAAAAAGGGAGGTCTCTGGGTGATGCAGGGGTACCAGTAGCTGTACCCCATTGCCCTGTGCTGCTGGGGGGGGTTTCTCGCCGGCAGCGTACTAGGGGAGAGGGAGCTGCTCTCTGCCTGTGTTTGTTCGTGCTGCTCGTTTGTGATACGGTCCCCTATGGCAGCCCCTAATGACAGGCTGAGCAGTTGAAACAGGCACCAGGGGTAAGAGGGGGATGTAACTGCTCTGTTTTAATGCTTCTTTTGTAGTCTTTTCCATCTGTATTGAAGGCATCTGTTTAATATCAAGTGATGACTGCCCTGGCTGTCACTCTCTGGGAGATATTGTGTTTAGGTGCCCTCCTGGGCTTTTCAGGCAATCAAATGGTGGCATGTGGCTGTGATAAACAAATGCCTTGAAGAATTCTCTTCATTGCTATTGAAGTGCCGGTCCTGCCGGACATGCGACCCATCACACAGCAGAGTAGGGAGAGATTTTCACCTAGCGCTGTCATTCTTGCAGCCAGCAGCTTTTGTGTGGCTCAGAGCTGTGGTAGAGCCCCAGACAATGGAGAAAGAGATGTTTTAATAATAACCCTTTCTGCGGTCAATCTGCTGCTGATGGGAACCACCAGGAAGGGCACTGGGGCTTAGGGCTGGAAAGGGACTGGGTTTGTCCTGGATCTTGGTTGCACGGCAAGTGCTGCTCATTGGAAATGATGCTTGGCTGGGGATGGAAGAATCTGGGGAATGAGGAAGAGGGTCAGATGTGGGCTTGGACTAAATTAATATTGATCGTGCGGGTGAGAGGGTATCAGACTTCTTCCCCAGTTACCCAAATGGGCCAGCAAAGAAATGAGATCAGGCCTTTCCTTGTGTTGAGTTTAGCCCTCGCTATTGATGAGGAGGTGGTGGGATCATTCCCAAACCTTGGGCCTGTTAACAAGCGTAGGCTAAATCTTAATTTAGCTCAGGGTAGTGTCTCAGGATGCCAAGACCTGGTGGGATTAGTCAGAGCTAAAAGTAGGGTGTTAGTTATTCCCGAGTGCACTTGCCACTTCATGCAGCCTGGTGTGGGGACCCAGCTGTGTACTGGGCCCCAGGCAATTACTCTTGTTGCTTTGTCCCTGGCCCACCAGCAAAAATATCCCACTTTTTCCTACCCTGCCATAGCTATTAGGCAACTGGTGAAGAAACTGGCTGCAATTCTGAATGTCTAAAGGGTGAAAAACGGCTCTTGAGAAGAGAGCAAGCTGTAAGGTGAGAGAAGCTATCTTGCCAGGGTTCAAACACACCAGTGAAGAGGGAGCTGGCAGCCTTTGACCAGCCTGTGTGATGCTCCCTGCATGCACAATGCAAGGCAGCCTGTGGGGTTGTGCTGGGGAGAGCAGGGTAGCAGGAAGAAGATGGATAAGATTTCTGTCTCCTTATTAACATAATCAAAAAAATCTTACAAATAATATCATGTGTAGACATTTTCATAACTCGTGCTGAGACCTAAAAGAAACATGGATTGTGTGAGCAAGTAGGTGTTGCTAAGCATGGGGATGCTGGCTGGATGGACAGGGGGTGGGTGGCTGGAGACTTTGTGTCTGATGGGCAAAGGAAGCACGTTAGGTGGGGACCAGCTCGTGGACATGTGGGTTAAGATGCTGGACTACACCAAGTGCACATGGGAAGGCTCCTGCTCCCACCTGGATTTTTTTCATTCAACACCTCACTCGTTTTCTTCTCTCTTCATTTCCTCTCTCCTCCTCATTTCCTCCTCCTCGGATTAGTTATCACTGCAGCTCCCCTAGCCTCTCCCCTCCCACCAGGAAGATCTGTACAAGAAAGGCCTAGAGCCCTGCAGGGCTTTCTGTGCCGTTTTTATCTTTGTTAGACTCTCATTCACCTAGGAGATGGGCTGCGGAAAGGACAGGTCTCCAGCAGTGCTTTCTTCTCTTGGCAGTGATGAATCTCCTCTTGCTCCATGTGCCCTCCCCAAAGCACGGGTCAGCTTCAGGGCCAAGTTTCCACTCCTGCGTATGTGATAGTTTTTAGAGTAAACCTCAGCCACATGAGTGTGTTTAATGGCTTATTGCAGCATCTGAAAAGAGATCACATGCCTTCATCTTGTCTTCCCATTCAGAAGTGATTCTGTTAGTACGGTCCTGCTGCTGGGGGTGTGTATGGTTCCGCAGGGGAGCTGAGGGGTGCTAGCCTGTGTGTTGGTTGTATTATATATTGCAGGCACACCTATGAGGCTATGCAGCCTTCAGAGATTACATACTTCCAAAAAGTCAAACGAACTCTGATTTCAAAATAACATTTTGTTAAAGTGGAAACAGAAAAGTTTTCTTTCCTTCTTTTGAGGCAGCCTTCATATTTTTGAAGGACAGAGAAGGGCGCGACAGAGTCAATCCTCTGTTTCAGCTAGTCCAAAGTAATATCTCACTCTTATAAATATTTCGGCAGTTCTCAGTCACTCTGAGAGCTTTATGCTTTGGCCAGGTAGTCCGTATTTATAAAAGATGTAACATCAATTAATTTGAAGCCACAGTCGCCTATATTATGTCACCTACTCAATCACAGGCACAGGAAAGCTGCTGACCCAGGGTTCCAGCATCTTCTTTCCAGAGCAAGCAACAAGTCACTTCTTAAAACTTTCAAACCTCTTTCCCTTTCCTGTTGGTTTAGGTATTAACTTCTCATCTGACAGCCCTTTGCTGTGCTGTGAGATCTCATTTTGGTTCCTGGTTAGTGAAGTCCATGATGCTGAAAGAAATGTGGTGTCTGTTCTGGTGCTTTTCATCAATTACATTTTTAAAAATAAATAAAATAAAATAAAGACCAACCTCTCTGTAGAACTAGTTTTGGTAGGTAGGTAACAGGTGGATGAGCTCAGCTCCTCTGTCCCTGGGTGAGGTGGTGGTGTCTGGGAGCTGGGCAGAGAGTCCTTTGGAGATGGTATGGTTGATGAGCACATGTTCTTGGAGAACTGGCACCTGTCCTGTCAGAGAGAATCCAAAACAAGGAGCACTGTCTTGTGAACCGACCCAGGTCTTCAAGTGAGTCTTCAGCACTGTGAAGCGTTGTCGCTTCTGTGCTCCTTCAGGGCTAGTAGGAGAGCTGGGGCACCTGATCAAAGGCATAAGCATGAGAGCTAGTGTGTGTTGAGGGACGTGCTCAGATGAAGAGCTGCACATGTTCAAAAGAGATGAGCTCTTCAAAAGAGGCTGGACTGCTCTGTCTGTCCATGCACGAACACAAGAGGATACATTTGTTTCAGCAGGGTGGTTTTTGGGGGATTTTTGACTGGTAGATCAGCTGTTTCCAGTGTCCTCAGGAAAAGGCAGGAAGGACGGAGCCATCCTGCAGCAGAGACCTGTCTGCAGACCACCATCTGGTCTAGGCTGCGCTCTGAAATACTGCAGGCCAGGGCATTTTATTTGCTTTCTTTTGCATTGAATGTGGGAGTGTGCTTGGCTGAATGACGCCTCCCAGTGATAATTACAAGTGTCTTCCAAGTTTTAATTTGAAGGCATCAAGAAAAAAAAAAAAAGCGAGAACCTGTCCTTTCTTCCTATTCCTCCTTATTGCAAATGTATGCTTAATTTCCCATTTGGGTTCATATGGCTTTATCTTTCAGCTGCTGTTCGTTCTTGCTATGCCTTTCTGCATGCGAGCAGAAACCTCTCTAATATTTGAGATCTTTGCTGCTGGAAGGTGCTAAGTTGCTATCCCCCACAACTACCTTTTTTGATAAAGTGAATTGAGCTCCTCTTAGTCCCTCGCAGCAAGGCATTTTCCCCACTGCATCTGGTGGTTTTTGTAATTCTCTCCAGCACCATCTCTAAGTGCTTCTTAGCAACCTTTGAAAAACGTATTTGTGAAAGCTGTTATCAGCACACCAGCATCAGTCTCACTCGTGCAGTCTGAAGTTACAAGCCACCTTCTCCATCCCTTTGCATGTGACTAAAGACTGTATTAGACACTACTGACTATATGCTTCCCTGGGAACTCAGTCAGTTACTACTTTATTATGAAATAACTCCTCCATTGTGTGTGTGTGCATTGCTTTCTTTTCTTGTTCTCACTGCACAGAGACTCCCTCACACTTCCCTGCAGCTTTCCACCCACAGCTGGTGGGTAGATCTGTCCTGCTTTGTTTGTTCCCTGATGCATACCTCTGCGTTTGCCTCTATTAAGGTGTTTGCTTTACACAGGTCCAGCATACCAGGAGGTCTGCAAAGCTTTGTGGGGCCTGCTGCATCGTTGCTGTATGCTGCTCCGCCAGCTTTTGTGTTGCTTGCAAATCTTAGTAGCAGGGGTTTTATGCTGCCTTCCTGAACAGCGCTGGAAAGGCTGACGGGCATGGGGTGATACCGGTCCCTCTGGAACCCTACTGAAACTGGCCTTTTTGGATGCTAATTTCCCCACCCTTCCATCTGTCCAGTTTTATGATTTCAGCTCTTTGATTTATTTCCTCCTCCTCTTTCAGTCCGAGATTGGTGACTACTTTATAGCAATTGTGGAGAAAAGAAGTAGTGAGGTGAGAAGGGCTGGGTAATGAGGGGGATAAACGGGCAAAATGCCGGGTTTGCAGGTACCAGGCACAATATCTGTGTGTGTGTATGTGTACGTATTACAATGCAGAGCAGAAAAGCCTGAAGTCTCCTTTAGCACAGCTGTAATCCTATTAGAAGGATTACTCTGTTGTCCTAGGCTATCTGATCGTGGTAAGAACTCATTTAGGTCAGCTGTTTAGGAAATTTACACACACAAGAAAAAAAATTTAATAAGCCTCTCTTTCTATTTCATAGGGATCGTCAAGCTCCTTTCAGACTTTCTCTGTGCCACTGATTACGTCCCTGCTCTTGTAGTTTCTCTGCATCCCACTTAAACCCTCATGTAAATGACTTGCTTTCAGGTTTTTACTTCTAAGGGCAGATGTTGGCTAGACGTCGTGGTAGCTAGACCCCAGGTATTTCCAGACCTTGAAAGGATTAGAATTTTAAACAGTAAAGCACTTCGGTTTTTGCTCTCCCTCTGTGTGTTTGTGCACATTATAACTTCGAGAGTAAGGGTATGGGCAGGCCTGATTTGTGGGCAGAACTTAATGAAAGCTAAATCTGGTCTGGCAGGGCCCCAATCAGTTTAATCCCTGGTCTGCTGATTATCAGCAATGTTATAATTTAATTTGAAGCCTCCGTATTTAGAAGGTCAGTGAAGCACTCCCATGCTTTTGTTTATGGAGAGAGAAAGCAAGGTGGCAGGCAGTTCAAGTGCCTGTATCCGTCAGCGCTCCAGCAAAGCCAGGTGTTAAACAGAGGAGCACTTAAAACAAGCAACCAAACAAAGCAGCTGGACACAGAAACATAATTATACAGTCAGGTAGGAGGCCCTTCATGCTAGAAGTGTGGTGGGAACTTTGCCTTCTGAACTGGAATAAAGCCATGGCTGTCCTGAGCTTCATGTTGTATTTCCTAGCCCCTACCCAAATATTTGCTGCAGAGCTGGGAGGGAGGTGTGTATCAAAATCTCACCTTTTGCTGCCAAAACACAGCCCACTCACAAAGGACTCCTTTCTGGCTGTTGGCAGGCTGAGTCTATGACAGGCAGTTGAGCTGTTCGTTTCCATCCAGTTGAGCTGTTCGTTTCCATCCAGTTGAGCTGTTCGTTTCCATCCAGAAGAAAATGTTGTCAATGCACACACAAAGGTGTTAATCTCTGTTTTTACACAGCATTTTGGGACATTAAGCTCTCCAGCATCTCCAGTCAGAGAAATCTGCCTGCAATCTAACAGGGCTTTGAGGAGATCCATGCTTTTGTATCTGTCCAGGAGCTCCACACATCTGGTAGCCCAGTGTTGGATCATGTCTACCTGAGCTGCTGTACACACTGTAATCCCAGCCATTTCTGCAGGAAGCAAGCAGATCAAACATGCAACGTGTGTTTGTGAGGTGGGAACACTTCCAGAAAGCATCAGACATAGTGTGAATGTGCTACCATGGACTGAAGAGCTGGTCTGGTGTACACGGGCTATGTATGTAGCAACCTCTCTCCTCCTCAAGCCCCTTGCCTCTCTGTGTCCCTCAGTGCATGGATCTCATTGAGAGTGAGCTGAGGCTTTGCCTAAAGTCTTCTCCTCGTCTTCTCCCATGCTGGGATCTGAGCAGCAGCCAGGTTGAGATCTTGTCAAGGTTGCTCTTCACTTATACTGGCCTAGGGCTTTGGGGTAGAAGAGTGCTTGGTAAGATGACGGGAAGTGAAAAACTTCTGTGAGCATGCAAATCAGGGTGCTGATGGGCATCAGTAGGCTTTCTTCACTGGGACATGTCAGATTATGGTGGCAGGTATTTCTCATTTGTACTGACAAGTACGGGTCTTCTGGAAAGCCCTTAAGGCATGTTGGTGCTTGGGATTTGCAGAGGGAGGGGTGGCCTCCTCCATCCCGCCATCCATTTCCTTTACCGGTTGTTAAGGCTTGTGGACTGTTGGATATCTGTGAGATTCTTACACCATCCTTGGTCTTGCTTGTCCCTCCAAGCTAGGATAGCAGTCTCCTTTCACCCTTTCCTTCACCTCCACTCCTGGGTCTACTTTGCTGGATTTATTCTTGTTCTAGGGTACATTAGATGATCCTTGTTAATTCATGACCAGCCAAAACTTCTTTCAGCTAGCCAGACTGCTTGCTTTAAGAGTGGAGGTTTTTACTGCCAGATACCTGCTCCCTCCTCTGTGTTTCCAGTGGAGTGCTGGTGACATCCAGTGTCTAGTTTGACTTATCACTGGCATGTGTGGTCCTATGCCGATATCCCCAGGGGATGCTATAGATCTAAAGAGTTGTTTTCCCCTTCAGCTAGTCTGCATTTGAATGAGGAATCATGCACCATGTCGGAGGTGTTTGTGACATCTGTAATTCACACATGAAGAAAAAGGAACCTTTGAGGCCAGAGCTCCCAGGAAAAGCTGCCTTTAAAAGGAGAGGCAACTGTGTACAAAGAGAAATGAGAACTGAGAAACAAATCACAGCTTCCATTGGAGATAATGAGAATCTCAGATAGCAACGCAACGTGCAACTTACTGAGGCCAGAGCGGTCCCGTCTCTCTGTTCCCCAGAGAGAAGCTTAGCCCTTTGTAATACTCACAGGGTCACTGCTTCCTTTCCCTCTCTGAAAGCAACACTGGCCCTGCAGGAAAAAGGCTGGAAAGAAGGTGCAGAAGAAATGCCAAGGGCCAGCGGCACACGCAGCTCTCCACTTGCTGCTTTGTGACTGCCTGGGGCGCACGCAGAGGGACTCTCTTTTCACAGGCTGGCAGGGAAGGAGGCGAGCCCCTGTAGCCCAGATGCTGAGCTCGCAGTTGGGACTCACACTGGCAAGAAGGACTTTGCTGAAGCTCTGATGGTGGGAGGTCTGATACAAGCCTGCCCCAAGTACTCCAGAGACACAGCACAGGCTAAAGGCAATATTTACCCTCATCCCTACTTTCCACTCCATTTAGCTAACTGGGGCAAACGCAGGCTGTGCCTCTAAGGTTTCCTCCCATGGAGATTCACGAAGCTGTAGAGTCTTTCCCTGAGAGGGTAAATAGAAGCCCTGGTTGTTTGGGTCATTAAACACGGGACAAAGCGCAGGGGAGCGATCTGTCACTGGTGGGCTAGGAGAGAGAGCAAATGGACCTTTCTGTCCCTAAATGCTGCGATTTTCTTCACTCCTCATTTCCTTTATGAGATCCAGCCCTGAATGTAGTTCCCGCTGCCACAGCTGTGTGCCCAACGTTGGGAGCAGAGCATGCTGCTGCTCTCATTCCCAGCATCCTCTCTCCTATTTCACACATCCTATTAGAAAATCATCCTTCCTCAGTGGAGCTCAAGGGTCCCAGTTTGTGGGTGCAAGAGAAGCCTCTGAAAATCAGCTCTGTATTTCAACATTTTACAAATTTCTGAGCTGTAAATAGTGGGACCAGGCTTTAAAGAAGCAGACTTTTACTTCACGTTAATGAACTTGGGATGGACCGTGTCTCTCCTTGCTTTGAAGAAAACTCGAGATGATGGCAAGTGTTTCGATCCCTGAGGGGGTGAAGGGGCCCTGGACTGAGCTGCCAAAGCCACTTCTTGCCGGACTTATTCTGTAAATTCACCTCCCATGTGGTCCTGTTCTCCCTGACCCCTTCTGGTGCAAGAAGTGCAGAGGAGTAATATGTTAGCCTGCCCAAGGCCAGAGGCAGCTGACTCCCAGCAGGATGGTTTCCCCGTCATCTAGCTCTGATGATCTTAGTTTATACTGTTTGTTTTCTTTAATTGAATATTTTATAAATTAACATGATTTCTGCACAGTGTTTATCTTTCTCTCTGTGAGCCTTTATGGCCGAGATAGCCTGGAGTAGGCTAATTAAAACACTGAACCATGGCTGTGTCCCTAGCCAACGAGTAAGACGACCATATAATGTATGTGATGCTGATACAGATCTTGGAGCTGGCGAAGCAGAGCACCAGAGGATCTGTCTGTGCCCATCAGTCTTACTTAAGAAGCCTTTTCTATTCATTGCTGTTGAGGCCTGTCTCTTCTCTGCCTTAAGTGGATGCTAAGATTAGGAGCCTCTGGGTGAACATCATCCTTCCAGATACCGGTGCTGCCAATGATGCAGTCAGGTACTTCTGCAGACATTAGCAGAAAGCTCCCAGAATGCAGAGGCAAAGCTGTGCACCGTTGCCACCTGGAAGGACTTTTCCTCTGCACTTTATTGGTGAGCACTGCTTTGAGACGCAGCTGAAGTTGTCTCCCTGCCCCTTGAGATGGGTAGCTGTAAACGCTTATCTCGCTAACCAGAGACAAGGCAGAACTGTAGCTTTTCTAACCCTAGGTGCGTTGAGGAACCGGGGAGAAAGCTGCCACCACGGGGGCTGGAGGCGTAGGAGTTAAGTCTCCTGTGTTCAGCTCTGAGGCAGTCTTAAGGGGACTTTTCAGAAGGCTGCCTCCTTCCTTTCCAGGCCTTTTTTCACTATTGTTCTTTCAAGATAAAGAACTTGGCTCTGTAAAGGAGTAAGCCAAGCACTGTTTTATTGCTACCAGCTGAATAGTAAAAAGCCAAGCATAACCCATTTGCTGTTGTGCAGTGGTTAAAATCCAGCTCAGTGCTTTGCATTCCAAGACACTCTGCCTCATCCTTTTTCATAGATTCCCTCGCAAGCAGTAAAAATATCTTGCAAACGACTTATGCCCAACCACAAAAGCCCCCATGTAAATATGCCAGTGCTCAATTACAGAGGGTAAGCGATTGCACAACAGCAGCTATAGGGATCTTTGTTTAATTTAAATGAGGTAATCACTTTCCGCATCTGTAAAGGCACTCTAATATTAACCTGGGACTGCAGGCTGGTTACCTGCACAAACAAATGCAGATCCTAGCCAAGCTGGTGCTAATGCCTTAGGTCTTCACTGAACAAAAGCCTCCTTTGGGCATGGTCTTTTTTGGATGTTTATGGGTACAACATGTGCTTCTATATACCTTCAAGTTTCTGGCTCCTCAACTGCATAACCAGACACAGGGTCCCTAGTAGGTGGGTATCAAAGCTTGTTTGATGAATTAGTTCTCCTCCCTCCTATCTGTGGTCATCTTTACCTCTGTACGCCACGTTTCTTTGCTGAACCTTATCATTTTGGCAGCACGGCATGCTCTATATTTACACTTACACTCAGAGGATGCACAAACTGGGGACCTGGAGGAGGCTGGAGGCAGAAGCTCTGCAGGGAAGCCAGGAGACACTGCTGGGACAGATGCCCTGAGCCTAATTCCTGCAAAGCTGTAGGATCGGAACAAGAGAGGCCAGACAGAGCTGTGATGGATGAACGGTTCCCGGTGAATTAGGGCATGAGAACTGCTCTGTTTAGACTCATTCCTTCCCCCTCCACAGTGTCCTTAAGGTCTCTCCTGAAGACCCTTAACATAGATTGATGGGTACAAACCCTTTCTCTTACATAACCCTCTCATTTGGCTTAATTTCCAGTACAGATCTGTTTCCCCATTCTATTTTCCATTTACCAGGAGCGACTATAAGTGAATCTCCTTGTAAGATCAGCAAATCTAGTCCACTTTCCTGCTTGTCCTTTCCCTCAACCATTTCTGTATCACGGTTTGAGCTGAGATCTTATTACTTCTGACAGCTAGGGTTGTGGTCTCTGCAGAATGGCTTCCCCAACCCCGGTAAGCTCTCTGCCAAAACTAGAGTTAGCTGTTCTCGGATTTAACAGGCTCCAGTTCCAGACACGGATTTTCAGTATCCCTGGCCCAACACTCGTTCCTGCTGTAGCTCACCTTGTCAGCACCAGGAGCAACCTAACACTCATTGTCTCAATCTGACCCCACTCTCTGCTTTTAAAAACCAGCAAAGCAGTAACTTTCTGAGATGCTACCAGTGCTGCCACCCATGAGTGAAGTCAACGGAAGGAAAATAAGATCACCAGGCTGTTTTCTGTCATTTTTTCCACCTGAAGGATTTGAAGTGCATTTGCAGTTTTATAATTCATGTAAAACAAAGATGAAGTGCTCTGGCCCTAAACAGGGAAAGAGCAGTTTGGCTTCTCACAGTCTGAACCCAACATGATGCATTTCTGATTGTTGTTCTTCTTGCAGGGACTCTGAGCATCAGCGGGACAGGGCTTATAGGGCTGGGTCCCTTCTCTGCTTGGAGCAGAGGTGGTCAGGATGTCTCCATGGGGTGTATGGAGATGACAACTGCTGAACCCTTCAGACCCTATTCCACCCCAAGGTTTTGGCTGTAGCTGCAGCCAGTAAGGGTTAAAGCTGTTGGTGAGATACCAAGCTCTTCGATGTTCACCACTTCCTTATGCAGGCTGGGAAAGTTTTGGCAATCTTGCTGTGGTGCCGTCATTAGCATACAGTCGTTTCAAATTAATTAAAAGCGAAGATGAGATTCCCAAACTCATTTAACTTCCTAAGCTTTGTTCTCCAGGGATTGATAGTGGAAAAACAGCTGGGGACCCAACGTGTCCTTTAAAAGGGGATGAAATGCAGTTAATCCTGGTTATATCAAAGGGAGCGGAAATGAAAAGTAAATTCCCATTTGAAGAGAGGGGGTTTTTTTTCCCCCTGTGCATTTTCCCCACTCTGTTTTTCCATACAAGAACTTTCTTGTCCAGGAAAGTTGGAAGATATTTGTAGCCCTGATTCTTTAAATATTAATCTGTACTTTAAGATTCGTTTGTGTGCATGAGAGACAAGTGCAATGGAAATCTTACAAATGTACTTTCTATCTGTTGGACAGAGCCGCTTCGGAGCATGCAGTGATGTTAGTCAAAGCCAGAGATGTTATATGCTTTGACAGGACTAGTCTATTACCGGTTTCAGAAGTACTGACCTGCAGCAGCCCCACAATATTAGATGGGGTGTGTGGGGCCTGCGTTTGCCTAAAATCCATTCTTTACTGTCCCTAACCTGGAAAAAATCCCTTCCTGAGCTGAAAGTCTTTGCAGAAGTGATATCTGTGTTACATAAGGGAGGGTGTTTCATCCGTAAAGAGGGAAAGCAGAGGTCAGGCTGAGAGGGTGGGCTCCCGAGGTGCTGGCTCTGAAGAAAGAGGTGTAGGCACGCTTTACTCTGCAAGTGAAATGTGTGAGTTGAGAGTTACGTAAATCTAGAGTAAAACTCTGCTCTTTCCCTCTCCAAATAACCCTTCACGTAGCTGGTTATTATTTTGAAGCAATTTTGCTCTCTGATGATTCAGTGAGGGAAGCTGCTGAAACAAAACAGAAGTGAATTGCGGAATAGTTAATATCGCAGAACAGCATAGGAGGCACACATCCTCTTTACTTCTTGGGTCTCAGTCCTTGCTCAAGGCAGTTAACCCTCATCCAGCCAGGGAAGAGTTGCGGTATCTGTGAACTTCACTCATGTTCTGGTACTGAATATGGAGGACGTGTAATAAACTATGTGCAAACAAGCTGCGGTCCAAGAAGGTAAAAAATTCATAAACAGGCTGGTGAAAAAATTTGAATAATGAATAAATAGGAGATGAAAATTTATGTCAAGGAGGAGCAAGCAAATTTTTTCAATACACATTTAGTCACTTTCCCTTAATTGGCATTTTCCGCTAAGGCAGAATATGAGGGTGGAGAGCCAATGACCATAGACCTGAGATTTGGGATGTCCTGGTAGCAGTGGTTTTGGGGGCAGGTGGTTGAGCTAAGTCCGGCAGAGAAAGAGGGTGTTGCTCTGGCAGCATTGTTCTGGTGCCGTAGGATGTGATGGAGCCGCACCAAAGCGCTGCATGAGGAAGTTTTCATCGCACCTGCCCACGGTCTGCTTGGCTACATCCCACAGAAATCTCGCTTTCACACACAGCTTTTGTGGGTCTGCAGTTCCAAGTAGACACGAATGATGGAGGGACCGAGCATTTCCTCAGAGAGCAGCGAGTTAATTAATGGTTCCAAAACACATTACTATAGCAATGAGATGATGTATTAGAAATCACTTGCAACCAGTGACTGAAGGTCGTATCCATGTGCCACAGACTTTGTATATATGCACACAGTTTTCCCTATCTTCAGCAAACATGGTACGTCCATAGCTCAAATTGGAATTCAGACTTTTAAAACGAGCGGGCATAGAAACCACGCTCCTCAAGTGTTTGAAATAAACCCTGCAGCTACTGCATGTCTGAGCTGTGCATCTAAATAGGTTCTGGTGAGGCCTCTAGGGCTTTGGAGAAGCCTTTCCAAATGGATATGAGTCATATACCACTTAATCATTTAGATACTGATGAAGATTGTTTGTGAGTTCTGCTCCTTTCTCTGTAAATTGAGCTGGCTTTTTTGGGGACCGCAAGTGTTGGCTTTGCTGTGAGATGTAACTGGTCTGCAGCTGCTTGTTAAAACCGAGCTGTTCTTCCTTGTATCTGTACCACTGAGAATCACCGGTAAGCATTGCTTTCTGCAATGGAAGTGCCTTCCATTTAAGACAAGAAGTCATGAGGTGTAGGGAGACTGCGAGGGGAGAGGAGAAGTAGAGAAGAAGCATGTTCTAATTTTGGCTGGTAAATGGATTTATGCATCTGTTTGAGAGCATAAATTCGCTGAACAGAATCACTATCTCACTAGTTTAACAGCATCATCCTCCTGCTCAGCTGTTGCGTGTTGCTGAGGGAGTTGGGGAGGTTTACAGGCATTATATCTCCTTTCAATATTTGTATTTCATTCTGCTCCATTTATGATATTTTCCTTGGAAATAAAGTTATTTTCACTCCGTAGGTTTTTGCTTTTCCCTTCTCTGTTTAACAAACATTAATTTTTACACCCTCTCTGAATCCTGTGGAGAATGGCAGTCCACCTGAAATCTGAGGTGACTTGAAAATTGCGTTAATGAGCAGTTTCCTTCCTTTTACCTATGCAGCTAGAACTTTCAGACAATTTCTCGAGACCAAATGTGTAACGGTGCCTGATTCTACTTAATTCAAATAAAAGTAGACTTCTTTTGCAAAGCTAAAGAGAGTTTGGAAGTATTCCTGAAATGTAAGAAGGAATAGATCAAACTAAAACCTAGATTTCTGGATAGGGTAAGTTGAATTGGGAACATGCTGGAGAAGGGGAGGGCAAAGAAGCAGTGTCAAAAGGCAGTGGGGTCAGCTCAAAAACTGGCAGTTGGTCTCCTTCCAGAGGCTTCTCCAGAAGGCAGGACTTCAGGGGAATAAGAAATACAGTAGCCACACTGCAATTAGAAGGAACCCTGTGAACTTGCTTGAGGCTCTAATGGATAACGTGCATCACGTGTCTCAGTTTTCATCTCTTATGACTCAGGTTTGCCATACTGAGGTTTTCATCTCTTGGGATGAAGCCGCCTGCACTTTTAGACCTTCAGGACCTTCTGTACCTTTTATCTTTGATTTGATTCCATCTCGTCTTTCTAGCAGCCTTTGATTTCCCAAGTGAATTAAAGTTCCAAATGTCATATATCTGAGGATTGGCATAAAAGGGGGTTTAAAAGGACTTATTTTGGAGCAGTAGGAACCACATGCATCCAGCATTGAACAGCTCCCAGATGTTGCAGCTTCATTTAATTGCTGAAATCAGAGATGTTGGGAATGGATTTCATCTGAAAGTCTGATCTCCTAAACTAAAAGGCATAGGACAACATTTGCTCATCCCCTGGAGGTGCTGCCAGAAGTCTGTCTCTGATTAGCAATGTTAATGGAGTATTAACATAAGCCACGCCAGCGAGGGAAACTGTAGAACACATTATCATCAGGAGAGCCAGCTGTGTAAAGGCGTGTAAAGATGGTGATAAATGTAGTTTGTGGCTTGGGGAGCCGGCTGCTGAACTGCTCCATCCCCTAATCCAGAAGGAGCGGAGCAGGGATGGACACGCCAGCCTGCTGTTCTCTATGTCACTGGACCAAAGAGGGATGGAGCAGGGAAAGACTAGAACAGATGTTACCTTCATAGGAACAGGGAGATGAAGGGGACTTCCCAGCTGAGTCAAGACTTTTGCTGTCACAGGCTGAATACTTTTGGCTCAGCTCCATCTTTCAGCTGTTTAGGATCTTGCCTTTTCCAACCTCTGTGGAAGATTGATCCGGGGCCTAAATATTGTGGTGGCTCTGATTTTTACTACGTTTGTAGAATTTGATTTCTTTCTAAGTTTATTTCTCTGAGTTTGTGCTTGAAAACCAGAACCTTTAAGTGGGCAAACTCAGTACATCAGCTCCTTCATTTATAAATTGTGGTGCTTTTTACTTTGCCATGCGAAGACAGCAGTGAGCTCTAGATCAGTAATACACAGAGCTCTGGAGCAAAATGCTTGTGCTTTAATGTGACAGGACCAAGAGGCACTTTGCAAGACAGCGCTAAGTCCTACTGACACGAGCTTGTTTGCATAGTTTCCTGATGGAGCTACACATTTCACCCATTGACCTTTTTGACATTTTCCTGGTTTCCCTCCTGCAGGAGCACTTCAGCAGTAAAGTGCCATACTCTGCTGAACAAACTTGGCATCTCGTCAAGCTGACTTATTTGGTATGTATTTACACTTGTAGACTTTAGTACTCTCCTGGCAATTGAGCTTCCTTCCTGCCTACATAAATATGATTTCATTATTAGCTTTGTTTAGTTGTTGTTCTGCATCTGCGTGCTTTCCTTTCCATAGCTGCCAAAGAGAATTGCAGGTGTCGATCTTGATTTGCACCCAAAGCATCCTGAACTCCCTACCCCACCTGCCAACTCTAATAATAAGCAGCACTCTTGACCTCCTACCTAAAACAAACCAGAAAAACTCACCCTGATAATTTTTTACATTGAGGAACCTGTAACTTCTGTTGGAGCTCTGGCCTGTGTTTTCGTTTGTTTATACTTAGAAAAAAAGTATTCTGTTTCTCTCAAAGGTACTTTTCTGTCTTTTCCCTCTTGTACTCAGACCAGTAATGTTTACTCAATATACAGTCTAAGCCAGAGAAGTTGCCTTTGCTCAAAGGGTCCCAAAGTACGTGGGATTCATCTTGTTTAAGTTCTTGTGAAGTGCAGAGGAAGGTGCTATGAGCATGATCTGGACAGGAAATAAAGATCTAATTTCCACAATAAATGCTGTTTATTTGGTCAGATGAAAGATGTCACACAATCGCTTGCAACATTGTATTGGCCTTCCAGGGTTTTAGCAATCTCAGCTCCCATTGATAGTAGAGGACGCCCAGGCTTTGTGGGTGCAGGTGATGACTTCCAAAATGCCTCTTAGGAAGATGGGGTAACTTCCACTGAGGGGTAAATGAGGAGCCAGAGGTTGGATCTCCATTTTCTTTTGCACTTTAGATGCTGCTTAGCTGTTTCTGGTCCAGGCACTGCCAAGGTCTGACAGCGGCTGGATTTGGCACTTCAGCGAAGAGGCAGATGAGATGCGAGCACACAACCTGCCACAATTCTGAGTTAAACCAGCTTCTGTGCCTTTGGAAAGGAAGGGGATAGCTTGGAAAATTCCTGTTTACTGGAAACTAACCATAAGACTCCTGTATGTCCCCCCGTCCCTTTTTCATCCAGAAAAATCTTTTCTGGCTGGAAAAGATGTATTTGTGTGTACTGGATTGCGGATGCACCAAAGATGTGTTAATGCCTGTAGTCTGTACATGCATTATTTTTTGTGCAATCTCACAGCCCATGTACCTGTAATTCGGTCCAGGGAATCTCAGAGTC
Source organism: Dromas ardeola (assembly GCA_013398915.1). Classification (NCBI taxonomy): domain Eukaryota; kingdom Metazoa; phylum Chordata; class Aves; order Charadriiformes; family Dromadidae; genus Dromas; species Dromas ardeola. Next base: position 1,467,463 of record VYZM01020333.1, read on the forward strand.
AAAGGACAGCTGTGGGGAGGGTGGCATTCCCCACATGTTCAGCCTTTCAAGGGCAAAATTACTGTAGGTGACTGTCACTTTGAATGACTATTCTATATCTCCTTGCAAGCTTTTGCAATTTTACTGCAGAGGAAAAAATTTTTGGCACATTTCTTGGAATTAATTTCTACTTTGAGTCCTAGAACGATGTTTGAGTCAAAACGTTTCTACTAGAAAAAAAAAACAAAAACACAAATCTCACTTTACTAGGCTGGGACCTGGCTCTGCAGTGGATGGAGAAGCTGCTGGAAAAAGGGTAGATTTGATTTTCTCCTGGGTGGGGGCCGACAGGAAAGGTTTCATGAGATGGAGGAGAGTCGTAGAAAGAAAGTGAAACCAAGCACTCAATTTGCCAGCTGCAATCTTTGATCTGTGGCTGTCTGCAAACAGAATCGCAGCTCTGTGATTAGATGTACATGCTCATTAGGTGTTGTACTCTCCAAGCCGGCATTGTACACACAGCACAATGTATTCCGCTTCCTTCTGCCCAAATATCTTTTTAATCTATATTGCATTAAGACCTTGAGGCCTATCATCAGGGAGAGAAAAAATACAATTTTCTTATTGTACAATGCATTTCATTCCCAGCTGCTGTATTAAATTTATTCCTATTTGAAGTGGTGTCTGCGAGTATAAATCATTTAAGTTTATATGTTTTTGTTGCTGTGGCAACTGTTTGACTAATTGAATTCCAAAGTGTCTCTCTCTATTTCAAAGCTATGATAAAGGGCACACATATTCTTAGCAGCAGGAGGCTGAAATGAGGGGGGGGAGGACAGGCAGCCCTGTCAAAATGACACGTCCTCAATCTCCTGTGCACAGCGGCACCTTTGGCAATTGGTGGGGAGGAGGGCGAGGGCTGTGGAGGAGCCACAGCCACCTGTAGGCTTTCCCTGTGAGTACCGTACCCAGAATTGCTGTTAATGTCCTTAGCAGGATGGCGAAGGTATGGAAGGCCAGTGACTGAGGCTTTGGGAAGGTCATGTTTTACCTCTATATCTGTCTTCTCCATCATTCATCAGTTCTCTGTGGACCTGAAGTGGTAGAGTACTTCATGGTTATAAACAAGCCCAAGTTCTAATAAACCCCATCTTCTTTCCATGGGGACTTTGTATGAGCTCCTGGGGCTTGTCTGCTAGCTGGGATCATGCATGTGTTCCTAAGGGATTTCTTTCCCTGACAGTTTTTAGCAGGAAAAAGCTCCTCAGAGCCATGGCAGAGGGCTAGGGAATACTGGGGTGTCCTGAATCTTTCCCGGGGGACTTGCAGGGACAACATCTACCCTGTTCTGTAACAGTTTTTTTCCAGCTGCAAAGTAGAGGTAGATGTCTTCCTAGACTGAGCCAGGAAGACAGAAACATTAAAACTTAACTCTTTGCAAGGGAATTTGTCCCAGGAGGATGGAAGGAGAAAATTCCTTTGCAGGCAGAAATTTCCAGGCAGGAACGGGCCTGCCTGTGCTATTCCCAGCTTGTTCTGGCCACTTCAGTTAGCCTAGAGAGGGCTTCTTTTTTGTGTTAATTATGTAGGTGTTTATTACGGCCACAAAATGTTAATAGACAGCCTTATGGAAATCATGCTGGCTAATGAGAAGCTCCTGAATACCTGCTGCTTTTCTCTCGGAATAAGAGCAGCCACAATTCAACAGGAAATAATTTCCCCTGCTCCCACCCTGTGTTTTTACCTTGTGATTACATCGTGCTGTTAACCTTTCGTCTGGCTCTCTGCACAACCTGGGAGAAGGCCAGGACTTCTCCCTTCCCTCCACCCAGAGGGGATGCAGGGGTCTGCTTGCCTTGCCTGCTTTCTAAAGGGTAATTTGTGAATGGTTTTATGGAGCTTGAAAAGGTTACTGTGTGTCCTGAGCCGATTCAGGGTGGCTGTGGCAGGAATGAAGTACAGGGAGCCCTGAGCAGATCCAGACCTTCCTTCGCCCACCATCCCACAAGGGATGCTGTCCAGTCTGGGGCACGTGCCCGTAGACTGACAGCCCAGCTGTAGGCAACCTCAGCTGCTGTTTATTTTGGTGTGGTTTAATTCCCAGCCCATTAGATGCTCCACCAGGCACTGTACGCTCATGTAATCACCTCGTCTCGGATAGGCAAAGACAAATTGCAACAGGTACAGGGGAGGGGGGGGACAGAAAAAGGTGACTGCTGGGGAACTTGCTGAAATTATGAGGGTTTTTTTGTTCTTTATTGCATTTTTAATGAATTTCCAAGGGTATCTATCACATAAATACCTTAAATCAGCAATAAAAGAGAACCCTGTCCATCAGGCTGCCTGGCCAGAGCTAATTTGGCTAAAATGCAAATCATCGGCTTCTGGTTTATTCTTCTGATGTAGAGAAAGGAAAGGGAGCTGCGTTTGATGAGGAGTGAGGGTCCAGCCTGGTACTGGGGCTCAGAAAGTAGCAGGAATGAATAGCTAGTGCAGCATTTATGGGGGGAAGAGCAGGAGTAGGCAGAAGAGTGCTGGGTTGGAGTAGTGTGGTATATATGTGTGCACTGGGTTGGCAGGGAGTCATACTGGGAGGCTGTTGGTGAGAATGTGGGTGCATGCTGGATTGGGGGTGGGATGGGTAGACTTCTGGGGAAAAGGGTGGGTTTGGCTAGGACCAAGGTAAGCTTGTGTGTACGCCTGCTGGAGGAGAGCACATACCTCTTATTTCCACAGGGGAGCAACGGTTTCCCCTAACATAAAAAAAAAAAAAAAAACAAAACCACCAAATGAAAAAAAGACACAACAAACTAATCAGCCAAACAAAAAAACCCACAAAACCCAGCCCAAAGTAAGGAGGCAAAATCTATTGGAGATATTGGATATTGGAAAGCTGCATAGTTGGAGCTGTGAATGAAATAAGAGACTCTGTTCACTGGGCAATATGGGAACTCCCAGCTGTGACCAAGTTTCACAATTTTTTTCCTCTGTGGGCAGAAATGTTATGTTTCTGTCTTTGCCTGCCAAAAATAATAATGTAAAAAAAAAAAAAAAANAAAAAAAAAAAAAAAAAAAAAAAAAAAAAAAAAAAAAAAAAAGTGGTCTTTCTTGCTGCTGCAGAAAGAGCCAAACATTTCCCTGGTGGGCTGTCTTAGTGAACAGTTGTGAAAACACCAGATTTCATTGTAAAGGTGGGATTTCTCAATGGTGAGGAGCTGCAAATGAGGCATGTTGCAGGGTCCATGTGGAGCTGCTGGTAGGAACTCAACACCAGGCTCTTGGAAGCATTTCAGAAGAGGCTTTTGCGAAACAGCAGAAAAGCAGTTCAAAAGGTTGGCTCTCAGTAATACATAATGCTGTAAAAATAGCATCTGAGCATCTTCTGTTACCTGGGCACTGGTACCCGGATCCTGTCGAGTGATTTCTCTGGCAGCTGGTCTCCCTGCCTTGACTGTAACAGGTCGTGCAGATTATTTTATGATCAATAAATATCCAGGCAGACACTGTGAAATTCCAATCAGAAAAATTTACAACATTAAAGCAGATATTGTATAGCAGGATATAAATAAATAGAAATTGTCAGTCAAATTCCTGGCAGCTAGAGTCTGGTGTCAGTTGCAGTAAATTAAGTGTTACTTCACAAATCACCTTTATGGTTTTGCCCAGTAAGTGTATCTGTGCAAAGGCTTTTTTTCAACTTGCAACGGTAAAAATCCTCTGGTCCCTATGATTTCAGCATAAAGCCAGTGTCAAGAGTCAAGGGGAATCGAGTGACAGCAGTGGATTTTGCCATAATCCTGAGTCTTGTTCCCAGCCCTGGGATTTACTCAGGCGAGTTGAGTTTAGGTGCTGAGCAACCCAGGCAACAACAAACCAACAACACGACAGGGAAAAGATTGGGTCTTTTAAAGTCAAAGAGAGCTTTCTGCACTGTCGGAGAGTTGCTTGATGTAATGACGTGGAGACTCCCTGACAGAGGGGAGGAGCAGCATGGACTTGTGTCATTTGTACCAGGATGAAGTGAACTATGGTTGGTGTAGGCTGTACCTAGGGGTAGGTGGGAAGAATGAATCAGGTCAATAGTGAGAACCTCATTTACTACAGTTGGGACAACATTTCACCTACAGATTATTACATTTCGGTAACAACCATTATATTTGCTGGCCAGACCAGCAATGCACAAGTTTTAAAGCACCATCTGGAGGTTCCTGCACTGTTGGAATAGATGGAAACTGCATTAATTTTCAGCATAGACTTTTATGAACTAAAACTGAATGTTCAGCATGGAACAGAAAGGAGAGGAGGACCTGCTAGTGGTAGTTTTGTACTTTATTTGAGAAGAGAGAGCTACATAAACTATGTCAGGAGGGTACAGGTCTACACACAGTTTCATCAATCAATAAATGGAGTTGTTAACATAACACTGAGGATATGATACTTTGAAGAAGACAGAGACACATGACCAAGGAATATTTACAGCTTTAACATACAATATATTTATATTTGAGAGAGAGATTTGTGTGCGTCTGTGCACACAGATACCACTGTGTACACGTGGTGCACGCACACGTAAATAGGTATAAAAGGCTTTAAAAAAAAACTTACAGAATTCAAGAAATGAGTCTGCTTTTCATTTGCAGCAACTGACTATTTTCAAGGTGGAAATGTTTCCAGTTTGTGGTGGTCTGGAGTGGAGATTTCAGCTTGAAATCTCTGTTCTCCAATGGTCGTTGGCTGAACCTGAAGCAGGTTTCTAGTTTGTGGTACGCTGTGGTGGGGTGGTGACAGAGGGATGTGTGAGGTGAACGAAAGGGAGGGCAGTGGAGTTATGGGGAAGAGGGAACGCACAGCCTCTGGGGCTGGGGCAGTAACACGTAGATGAAAGAAATGACCTTTGGTGATGCCATTAAATCATCCTTTATACTAAACATAAATTATCAACACAGTTTTAAAAAAATAATTTTCTGTTTCATTTCAAGGCTGGGGAGAGAGGAAGGGACAAAGCAGGGCAGGAAGGAAGGGAAGGTCTGGGGAGGGTAAATACCTCAGCAATTTAAAGGGTCCCTTGACCTCATTGCAAATCCTTAATTTAAAAAAGTCTTCTTGTAAGTCTGATTAACGCTGTATCAGTCGTCCCCCTCCAGGGTAGCAGCATGTTCAATGCACATGATGTGGCAGGTAGGGGAAAAGCAGGGACCCTACCTTGGCCAATACTCAGATCAGGGTTCCTCATCCTCTGAGTTGGAGCTGTGGAGGTGGGATGGGCAGGCAGAGATCACCATCACCTTGCTCTCACCAGGTTATCCCTTGAGGGGTAACCTGCATTTTTCCCAGCAGGGGGAAATGATGAGTTTTGATTTGGAGAAGGGGAGACTGTAAGATGGAAAAGGTTGAGAACCAGCAATTCAGTTGCAAAATGGCAAATAGGATTCAAAAGACGCAAAAGAACCCCCCAGTTAAGTAAATGTGGATTGGTGCATGGAGTAAAAAAAAGTCTGCCAAAAAAAAATCAATTCAGCAAACATCACCAGAGGATTTGGTTTCTGCTCATGCAGACTTTCAGTGACATTAACTAAGATTAAAATAAGATGGTTTAAGTAATAGTAACAACAAAAATGCCATCAAAATGTCTTTCCTCTGAGATGTAGCCCCATCCTCCTCTCAGTACCAGCTCGCCTGCCAGAGCGAGCTGTGTACCAGCAGCTTCTGGGGGCTAAGCCTGCCTGCATCACTGAAGGGCAGTTCAGCTGGGAGCAGGAGTAGTTTCCTGGAAGTTAAGTCTACCCTTGCAGTTTTCTGGAGTGTGGGTGTTTCTCCTTGTGGTTGGACTATCAGCATAGGAAACCACAGTACTTTCTGTGCCTAAGCCTTCACGCTGCCACACAAGCCACTGATGGACAATACTACTTCAACACAGATGTCTTGCAGAAATCACCGTAGGCAAGTGCACAATGCAGCCCGTAAACAGCATCCCAAAACGTATCCTGAACGCCCCAAGACAGCCTTCACCCAAGAAGATTGTGTATCCTCAACCTTTACCTGGGGAAACCTTGCCTCCTTGCCTGACCCAGAAGGACTGTCAATCACTTGCCTGCACAAAAATTTTTCATTTCTATTGAAATAACTTATGTAAAATAGCACTTTGTTAAGACAAGGTGGGGGAGGGGGAAGTAATCTAGTGTATTTATTTATTTATTTTTGTTCTGCTTTAAGCCTATCTATACGAAGCTCTCATGCAAGAAATTGCCTCCCAGTTTAGCTGAAATTTTAAAGGACACTGCTGGGGAAAAAAAAAAAAAAAAGAGAAAAAAAAGAAAAAAAAGGCAATTCTCTTTCACACAGGGAATTGGCTGGGTGTGGGGGCTACGCAGAGGGAGTGAGGAGAACTAAAACAATCTAGCCTGCTTGTACTGAAACCAGAGCCATCAGAGAGCAGAATAAATGCAATGAATATTATGGTATCTGTAAGGGTTTGAAGCAGAGAAGGTAGGCCTGGGAGAAGCCCAGCAAGGCTGAAGGTTTGCAGAAGCCTTCAGGACTCGTCAGATGAGCACACATCATTTCGTAGTGACTGCTTCCTCACATCCATAGTTATTCCCTGACCAGGGCTCTCTTCTGCTTCGCCACAGCTCACATCTGACTTTCACTACTCTCACGATCGCTGACCCCTCACTGGGGATTAAGTCCTTGCCCATTTCCTTCCTCTCCCTGGGTCCCAGTAGGCCTCTTTACTCCCTTCCCTTAGCACAATTTGCTCGCTGAGCTCCTTATTGAATCATCTTTGCCATCCCCTGCAAGCTCATCCTTTCTGACTTCCAGATGGCCCTAAGCATCACAAATCTGGCCTCAATTCCTCATTTTCAGTGTTGTCACTTGCAAGTTTTGAGGTCCTGTGTCTCAGGCATTTCCCAGCCCCCACTGTCTCTAAGTGGCAGTATGAATGTCCCATAGTAATAACTGCCAGTGACAGCTGGGGAGTTGGGATACAGAGGAAACTGCTTCTGGGAAGTGGCATGGGAGGGGGGGGAGGAGGGGGATAGCTCAACTTTCTGGCCCACTTTTCTGGCTTTTTTTCCTCACTGTGATTTTTTCAGGGATGGAATGGGCCAGCGTCCTCCTCCCCAGTAGCTTCTTACCACAATTATGAGGTTCAGGAGATGTTCGTCTCTAATTTGAGGGTATATCCACCTCAGTGTGATCCAGAAAAACACGTGGGATGAAATCCCAAGTATGCAGGCTAAGCCAGCTGGATATTGAAATACCTGCTCTTTTTTTTTGTATGTGAGATATGAGTACTTCTCCATTTGGAGCCTTGCCTGTTCACACCTGCTTTTCCCTGCATGGCTCTTCATCTTTGTCTGACTCTTTTTTGACAACTCTCCATTACAGGGTAATGTGTCTTTTTTATGGATTGATGTAAAAATAACTTTCAGGGGCAACACTGTCATTTATATGCCCCTTACTTTGACTTTTCCAAGAGATTTGTCTGTTTACCCTTTACTAACAGTAAATTTATTGGATGGCCGAAGCTGAATCACATCATGCTGCTAATAAAATTAGCAGGCACATAAAGTTCGTTCCTCCTCCAGAGGCGGAGCCCCTGGAAGAGCGGCCGGAGCACGGAGGGAAGCGGGCGGGCGGCGCCGCCGCTGTCCGCGGTGCTGATCCGCAGGGGCGCGGCTCCCGACGTCTCTCGGTCCGCTAAAACCTGCAGCTCATTGGGGCATTTTTTTGTTATTATTCTTGGGGACTGAACTGGCTTATCCTCATTGTGAACGCTACCTGCACCAAATAGAGGCTTGGTTTTGTTTCTTTTTGTTGTTTGTTGGTTTTGTTTTGTTTTTTTTTTTTTTTAAAAAAAAGGAAGGGACACACCAGATACTTGCTACTGAAAAGGTGCTGGGCTACAAAGCTCTCGTATCATCCAGCAGGATCTGGTCTCTCTCTTCCTCTCCCAAATCTGCCTCTTACCTTAATTTCAGTTTTCAAGAAAGCCATAAGACAGGATTTGTTCCGTATTAGCAGAAGAAGGAGAAAAAGGAAATTAAAAGTGAGGGGAGGTTTGTAGGATAGAGAGCTACGCCTGTCCTTATGGCCAATGTTCTTTGTTGCCAGGGTGAATATTCTGAGTCTTTTCTCATGTACAGCAGTGGATTTTCTTGTATCATAAACCAACCAATATCTTCTCTGATATAATATTTGGGGTTGTTCTTGTAACATTTCTCTTCCTCCCTCTTGCCATTCTGTTCCAAACATCACAGTTGTCTGCAGTGCCTCTCAGTATCCACAACCTTTACAACTTCAGACAAAGTTGTGGGTTTTCAACCCTTTCAAGGTTTAGCCTGGTGTTGCATGAGAAAGTTTAGTTACACAGGAGCAACAGTTCAGTCCCTTGCTGATTATTACTATTGTCTTAAACTAGCTACGTAAGAATGAGGCTGGACTAGAACAGGTCACAGCCAGAATCAATCCTGACCATCTCTCCAGCAATCAGAACAACATGCTGGGAGCTGCGTAACAGCTGAATTCTTGGTGCGAGAAATTACAGGCATAAAAACAAAATCAAATAGACTCTTTGTGCTCATTCAACATTTCAAGGCATATTTATAGGTACTGCTGCATGGCATCTTAAATATCTGAGTTTAAAAAGAAACTAGATCACTCTTGTTGGGGAAAATAATTTTTCAGTTCTGTCACTTTCACTATCTTCGCCCCTGATGAAAAAGGGGGAGAAAAACACTGAATTACACACCCGTTCAGTCCCTGTCATCTCTTCTTTGAGCTGCTTGGATACCTCTGAGATGGATTTGTGAATATAAGGTCTGAAGGTCATCTGAAGGTCATCTGAAGGTCATTCCTCACAACTGGAGTCGGAACAAGAGAGCTGGGCAGGAAGTTGCTCATGAAATGCTGGGGGTTTCTTGCTGTATGAAGCTGGCAAGGGCCTCGTATGTGAACAGATGACCTTGCAGTCTTGGTCCTAGTTGAGTCTCTTCCTTAGACTGCTCCACTGTATCCCTGTGTCACATGACTGTGACTGAAGTACTGTGTAATCTCTGTGGCATAGACATCTAGGAACCATTATGGATAACAGATGGCTGCTGAATGGTGAAAGCAGATGACAGATTCTGGGCAGTGCAAAAGCAGAAGACCTCAAATTCTGATCACAAATTCCGTTCTTGAGATTAAATCAAACCAGCCATCTGAGCAGACGGGAGTCACACAGCATTGCACAAAGCCAACATACTACCGGACATGGGAGGGCTCTTGTAAAAAGCTCCACCTCCCTTTCACCCCCCAACACACATACACACAAACACATACAGCAAAAAGTATCAAGGTTATGTGTTTCCTGAAATATGGTTGGCTGAATAAATACACTTACAGAGAACACTTTGTAAAGCAATAGCAGAATGAGTAACAATGCATCGCTACCATGGGAAATAAAAAGAAAAGTAACCCAACTGCAATTCAGCCAGAATCATTCCAAACCCCAAAGGTTGGCCTCTTTTTTTTTTTTTCTTTAATGTGTCTGACATTTTATGGCATCAATAATGCAAACAAAGAGGAAATCATATTTGCAGAACACTAATGCACGGATGTCTAAAGCGAAATACAATACTGATTACTTTTTAAATGAAGCCACCAGGTTTTGATGTGCTGTGGTGGTTAAATCGGTCCATCAAATTCCTTCCAAAGCAAATTCCAATCCAAAGCAACAGCTTGACCTTCTCTATAACCTTGGGTAGCCTTTTCAGCTGTATTCTGATTGGGGGTAATAAACGTTAGTTTGAAGAAATCTTCCTGATGGGCCTGCTTATAGAAATGCCAGAGACACATAACTATATCTAAAGATGAGGGGAAACTACGGGCATGTCCCCTCTTCATAGGCTATCCAAAGCCTTTGACAATAACAGTAAGCCTACTATGAAGAGCTGTGAGTGAAAGGATGAATGGGCTCTGAAAGAGATTTCTAGAAGTACGATTGAGATTTTGCCCTTCGGGTTAGTGTCTAATCTGTTCAGCACCTGATACTTTGTCTCTTGCCTAGAACCTCCTGCAGATGACTGCAGAGCAACGTCTGAGTATGAAAATAAGTGTATGAATAAGAAGCTGTGGCAAAAACACATGAACAAAACAAACCTTCCCTTCCTCTTCCATATTTTTTTTTAGGTGCTAGCGGTCTTTTTACAAAGAAGTGCATCTCAGAGATGCATCTTGAGAACCCCACACAAAAGTGAAGAAGTTATGCTCCTGCCTGGGAACTCTTGCTGCTCGACCTACTCTTACAGCAAAAGACTAAAGGGCTTGGGGGCCTGGCCTACACTTCCAACTTTACAGCAGGAGCATTGAGTTCAGGAGTCAAGAGACTTCTTTTGCAGTGTCCTCTGACTTGCACTGAGCGAACTGTGTGAACTTCTTTAATTCATGCAGTTTTGGTTTGCTAGACAGAGTTAATAGTGTGCCTGTGGGCTGGTGGGTAGGATTGGATGCCGTTGTCTCACATCAGCTGGGAGTTTGTCTGCCATTTAGTCCTGGATCACGTCTGATCAGAGCATTGTGTATGGAGATTGTATGTGTTGGAGTTAATCAGCGCAAGCAGCTAATTGCCACTGGTTAACTAGTGCCTTTTAATTAGGACTGTGTTGCTGGGTGGGTATGTGAAGGGAGCGGTTTGTCACTGGCAAAAAATGTTAGCCTTGTGATGTGAACCTCTTTGGGGAATTAAAAAAAAAAACAACAAACCAGGCTAGAGCTACTGTCACTTCAGCAAGGTAGAAAATCAGTTTCAGCAGAACTGGCCTGGATGAGGTTAGAGTCACGCTCTGCTGGGGTCAAAAATGATAGCAGCTGCTCCCTGACCCCTTCTCCTGTGCAGAAGGGTGGGACACTATGGGCTTCAGCTGGGATTTACAGGAGATACCCCACATGCATTACAATGAGCTTTGCTGTAAAATTCACTGCACAGAGGTTAATCTAGATGTCAACACTGCCTGACAGCAGTGAAATTACTCCGGGGCAGTGCTCCTTCTGAAGTCTTAATATAACAGTCAATTCCATCCTGCCTGCAGGAAATGAAAGTTTTCTGCTTTGTGTGCGGAATCATTCGGCGCCAATTTTCTCACTGTTTGAAGTCCAAACTGTTTGTGGTCTTGGGATTCACCTCACATTAAGACTTTCGCTTCATTTAAAAACTCTGCTAGTCAAGTCCTGAGAACTGCAAGGACAGGAGCCGCACAGGGAGAAAAAGAAGAGGGCAGGGGGGAAAAGTCTTATCTCACCTACCACATCAAAATCAAACAGTTTCACCAGCTCTCTGTGCTCTGAAAAAGGAATGAATGCAGAAACTCAGCTATCTAAGTATCAAGCAGCAAAGACTGGGAAGGTTGGAAACCAGCAGAGAGCAAGAGAAAGCACGCAAGAAGACATTCGGACCTCCCAGAGCTATGATTTTCCTTAGAGGTATTTCAGTCCTTCCCTGCTGGGACCTTGTCCTAAGCAGCCAGTAGTTCAGCAGTTAAACACCTCCTCAGAACAACCGTTCAAGTTTTCAGCCATAGGATCAGTCGCTTGTGCTGGGCAGGAGATCGGTTCCCATAGAGGACTCCTGATGGTGTGAGGAAGTGATGGTTAGATTTGTTGTGCATCTGATCCCCTTGGAGAGATGCTAAAATTGTGGGACTAGCAGAAGGGAGGAGGAACCAATGGTCATTGCTTTAGTCTGAAAAGATTTGTCAGATTGGGTCTGTGAGAAACTCAAGCCATCAAGATGAAACCAACCTATCAGCTTGCTTAGCTCAGCCCTGGAAGAAAGCTGTAAGATTGTGTCCTTCTTTCTCTTTGGTCTCTTATCTCTTTCCTCAGTTCAGATTTTCAGAGTTGCAAGCAATGGGACTCCTAGCACTTCTCTCACCCTTTCATGGCTCAGTAGTGTACTAGAAGGGAATGAGAGGCACAGGAGAGACGGAATGCTCCTGCATTCCTCTTGGATCAGCAACTGATGTCTCTGCCTGTGTCATTTATGACACTGCCAGCCATGTTTTGAAAACACCTACTTTCTCCAGGCTTGAAACTCAATATCCCTTCTTGCAGAAAGAGCGGCAAAGGGAAAAGATTTTTTTAGGACTTAACAGCTACTTAAAGAAAAATTAAATGCGTACTGATTTAAGAGACGCATCGGGGCAGGAGTAGAGAAGTCACCTTAAAATTAAGCAAGTTTGTCCATTCCTGGAAAGCAGTGCTGAGAGGGGAATTTTCTCTTTTTCTATTTCTGGTACTCATTTGGAGACTAGCAGCCCTGTTATGCCAAGGCTCCACGACCCTACCATCTATCAGAAAGCCACTACATCTGAATCCCGAATAAGCCTTTTGGGTTGTGCCAAAGCATGCCTATGCCTGCTGAGCCTCATAGCAGAGGGGCCCTGCTGATGCCCATAGCCTTCCAGCTGTTAGAGGAGCCACTACAGCATGGTACCACAGCCAGGATCCCATTTATTCAGCTTGCTTATCTTCACCATTGCCTTATGACCAGAAAACATACCTACGGCTGTTACGAAAACATGGGATGCGAGCCATGGCTGTAGTGGTTCAGCTGATTCCTGGGCATACCAGGAAGCAAAAATGGACATATGGTACACCAAAAATTCAGCTTCTTGCACTGCCTTTTCATTAACCATTGGGAGTCACAATCGGGAAAAGGATGTAGATACTCCCTGGGGGGCAGGCACATGAGAAGGATTTAAAAAAACTTCTTAAGGTGACACGCTGAACAAAATACTGTCTCCATGCAGGCTGGCACGTGAATGCCTGCTTACCAAGCGTTCAGAACTACTTCTGCTTTTGTGGGCTTGCGGTGACCCAGGTCTGCATTCTTCAGCCTATATCCTGAACTCAGGGAAACTCATGCATTTGAGTTCTGGGAAATAAAAGCCTTTCATATGAAAGGAAATAACTTACATAGTATTATACTTCTACCTGTGGCCCTGAAAAAACATAGGTTTTTCAGGTCTTCTTTTAGTTGTACTGTCTTAGAGGAAAAAAAAAAGAAATAACCAAAAAGCACAGACCCTAGAGATTTTGTTTTCTGTCTGCATAAATGGTCCCTTACTTTTATTGATTTTTGTCTCCTTTTTAAACCAGTATTTGCCCAGCATTATAGCTAACTTTTCCTCGAGCTCTAGTATGATGCTATTTTCTTTTGTTTGTCGCTTGTATCCACAGCGCAACTTAAAATTCTATGCCACACTCTCAAAACCAGTCTCAATTTCCCAACCCAATATACTTGCCTCTAAAACCAGTCTTTCTCTTTCCTTGGCTTTTTTATTTCCCCACATATTTTCTCACCTTGTTCCACCCACTCTGGGGGACAAGCAGACAGCTCAAAACCAATGTCTCTCAAGCAAGCAGCCTCTCTAAAGGTATTCCAGATTTTTCACATTTGTCTGTGCAGCACATGTTCCCAGGGTCACCTGTCTGCAATTCAACACCCTGTGGACCCAAGGACAGGCCTGAAATGAGGCAGCCCAGGCTCTTTTTCACTCCTAAAATACATGCATTGAGGGACATTTAAAAGACCAGATGGGCAAGCTTTGTGAGAGGACAGGATGGACTTTCATTCTGGCAGATCATTGTTGCGTCTTCCCTTCGCTAGGTTTCAGCTTTCATCTTGCAACCTGACAGACTGGGGTGGAAGGAACAGTAATGGCTGGAGAGGACAAGGCAGGTCACTGATGAGCCCCTAAGGCTGGAGCCACAATTACTGCCCACAGTTTGCAGCCCTGGCATGCCATTGCCATTTGTACCATGCACCAAAATAGCACCTTCACCTGCAAGAAAGCATCATTTCACTGACGCCTTTGGGTGACTGATTTGGTGCTAACAATTTTAATTCCTAGGGAGCAGGATGCGGCCGGGACAGAGAAGACCCGATGGCCCCTTCTCAGCAGTGCTCAGAGCAGTGTTCCTCCCAGCTCCCTTTCACAAGCCCCTTGAGAAGTCTGCTGATGGAGGAGGCTGGATGCTGGGAATGTCTGCCTGGGCTTGCTGGGAATTAGAGGTCTGGCTTGCCCCAGAGCTGGGTGAGACCTGTTGGTGTTCCCAGGCAGCGGGGATGGCTCTCTGCTCTTAGTAGAGGCAGGGCAATGGGAAGTACCTCTCCCGGAAATGCAGGAGCATGAACTCATTTCTCTTTGCCTCCAAACAGTCCCCACACTCAGATTTATGGCACTCTGTAAGAGTTTCCCCCCCAAAACTGCTCTTTTTCCTCCCCTCACACGCAGCGGGGCCACCACAGAGCCCATCTTCCTACAGGGAAGAGCACTATCACCCGTGCTGATGGGCAGAGAAGGTCCGCTTCTGGTCCAGGGAAGGTGCTTCTGGAAATGAGGTCTTGGGGTCTTCACCAGGAACTCAGCACAGCTGCTTGCCCTCTTCCCCTCGAAAACTCATGCCAAAAAGGGATGCAGCACTTTCCGTCACATCTTCAAACACAAAACAACCTCCTCCTCCCCGGCAACAAACCTCCAACCAGCATCAACAGGCCAGGGGCATGAAGCAGCAGTAGCAGCAGCTGGGAGGACGTCACACCACAGAACTGCAGCTTATCCTGCTCTTCTGAGCAATTGTTCACAATTAACTTTGACAAAAGGACCTTTTTCTGAGGCAGTCACTGCACTTGGTGGGGCTAACAGTAAAGCAGTCAGACAGCCTGAACCTTGGTCTCAGCCACTTTGCATCTTCTGGGGACCCAACTCCTTGCCTCTCATAGACTATTTATTCCTAACCATGCGGCACCAAGGCTCCGTGTCATGCTCGGCTCCTGAGCTCGCCTCGCTGTCGTGACCATACAAAGAGGTGGCAAAAGGGACAGGGTGGTGGTGCTGGGCATGAAGGGAAGGAGGAAAGAAGGAAGGAAAGGAGGATGTAGCTGGTGTGCAGAATGGTGATAGGAGAATCTCATCAACTATGGGAACACAGTGTCTGTATGTGATTTGATAGTGTAAAGGCCCGTGATACTGGCCAAAAAAGAAATGAGAGCAAGAGAAGGGTGGAAAAAATGGTGGCCTTGCACAAACTGGCACAGTGCCTGGGAGCCACAAGAGCAAGAAGCCATTTGGAGTAAGAGACAGGCAGCCCCAAGGAAGGGTTTTCTTTTGGAGACACTGGGCAATTAACAGCCATTCCTTGTTCTGCCCTTGTCCAGAATCTCCAGTCCTTTTAGGCAAAGCAGCCTGCATGCAAAGGGAGCCAGGCCAAGGCTTGTAACCCTTCAACCTATCTTTTTCCCTTTCAAAGGTGGACGTAAGTAGGCAGATGAGGAAAACTGGATGCCCTCTCCCAAAGAAGCAAGATCCTACTATTGAGGGGTGGCATGGTACACTGTTACTGCATGTGGACTCACGGGGTCGGTCCACACCCTTGTCCCTGACCATGCCATCTTTGGTGTCCATGCTGTGAGCTGCTGGTGCCTGTTCAGTGGCAGTTCGCCCAGCCTCCATTGGCACATCTGTCCTACTAGCCCAGATCTCTCTAGCATGCAGAGGAAGTTTACATCCTTACTCCCACATGGTTACGCCCATCATCTCCCACCCAAAGCTTACACTGCTCCTTACATAAGCACAGAATAATCCCACGGCCACTGCTGCCACCACAAACCTCCTTGTAGCAGTGTCCCCTGCCCCTGTCTGAAAACATAAGCCCGGTCATGTCAGATCCATGGGTGGGAGGTAGAGATTGGCAAGAGACAAGGAAGATGAGGAGAGGACACAAAATCTTCCCTTTCGGGGAAGGCAGCCATAACCAGAGTCACCTGTCTCCCCTTGCATCCTGGTCATGAACACTACTCTGGCCTTGGGGAAGGAGCCAAGACCCCTTCTCTGTCTCCTCTTCCCCCATCTGCATTCCCTTCCAGGCAAGTGCCACATCCGAGCAGGCTATTTTTGTGCTGGCGGTTGTTGCCTTCTCAAAATTGCCTTGACAATGCCTGTGCCGCCCGCTCCCTGCCTCCTGAGAGCAGCTGCCAAGTTGAGGTTCCCCCTCATCCTCCATGAGCCACACGAAAAAAAGACCCAGAAAGGTTTTCTGTTTTCAGCCCAGTCCGGACAGACGGGATTCAGCATCTGATTCAGCCTTTCCCCAGGTCGGGATTATTTCCTGCTTGAGGGAGGTGGGCTGCAGGGAGGATGCTTCTGTCTCTCCCTCGCTGTCCCCACCACCCCCTGTCGCTGCCTGTCAGGCCTTTATCCTCATTGAGATGCAAGGCTGGCCGCTGTGGCCATCCGCTGAGCCGTCTGCTCCTGAAGGCACCTTCCCCTCCTTCCCCCCCTTCTCCCGGGGCTGCCTGTGGAGCTATTCTTCAGCCTCTGCATTTCACAACAGCTCAAAGGCAGATGCATCAATCCTTTCAGGGGATGGGGACGTGAGGAGAATGGCAAGGGGGCCGCAGGCAGGTGTTGGTAGGTTCCCAGCCATCTCGCAAGCTTTGTCCCCCTCCCTGTCCCCCCGCTGGCTTGTGCCTGAGGCTTGGACTGAGGCACGGGGCAGGGATGGAGTGGGAAAAGGAAGAGTGCTGGGATATGCTGACCCCATAGGCATGCCCAGCCAGGATGCAGGAAAGCTCCCAGCTGTCTGCACGCTGCAGCCTTTCCCCCATGCGGGGAGCAGGGATCCAACCCTGTCTGCTGAAGGTTTACACCAGAGACCAATTTGGCCCCGGTGCAGACATCTGAGGGAGGGGGAACAACCCCATGGCCACTAGCAAAAGTGAAGGGTGGGAGAAAAAGGAGAGGTGGGGATGGGGGGACTGTTCCTCCCAAAGTCGCCGCCTGCGCTGGGCGCCCTGGGCGAACGGCACTCCTGTCTCGCACACGGCAAGGGGTTGGGGATGATTCAGGACCGGGTCTCCAGCACACACCCCCCCCTCGACTCCCTTGTGCAGCCGCTTCCATCCCGCTGCTCTCCCGGCCCTGGAGCGGGGCAGGAGGGAGGTCTGGGTCCCGCCGGCTCGCCGTCTGCGGGAGGGCGGCTGGTTCCCCGTGTGTGTTTTACCCGTAGGTGCCACAATCCTTTGACTGTGTGTTCGAAAGCCTTGAGTCTATACATTTAAGAATCAGCAAATTAGAAAAATTGTCTCCTGAAATGTTGGAGGGAGGAAAAAGGCAGGAAGGCAGAGAGGGATGGGGAAAGACCGAGAGGGAGGGAGGGAAGGGATTGGTAAAAGAGAGTTCATCCAGGGGCACTGCCCTGGCTTTGCGCCCATCACCTGCGGGCTGGGAAGGAGGGAGGGAGGCAAGGAGGAAAAGGGAGGGCTGATTTCACACATTCAGTGCATATCATACAACCGGGGCAAGGCTTTCCTCCCAGGGCTCCTACCCGGGATGGCATCGCTGCCATAGCCAGCCTAGAGCCCTGCCCAACAGCCCGAACCATACTCACAGCAGGGTTACAAGTCACTGCTTCATTGCTCGGGGGAAAGATACCTTCTCCTTTCTTTCTTTTTTTTTTTTTTTAATTATATATATCTCTTTTTAAGTACTTTTTTCTCCCTTTTTTTTCTCTTTTTTTTTTTTAAAGTCTTATAATTTTCTGTAACAGCAGCTTCTTTCTGTATTGGTGTGGAAATTATATATAGAGAGATATCTATAAATATATATATAAGCCAAACTGCCTTACAGGTTGTTGTTTTGTGGGATTTTTGTTGGTTTGCTTTTAGTTTTGTTCTTTTTTTTTTTTTCAGTGTTGTATGTGTAGCAGGCACTTGAGTTTATATGAAGATGTTTGCTTGGGAGCTGAGGGGCAAAGGACTTGGGAGGGGGAGAGGGAAGGAAGGACGGAAGGAAGGAGCAGGGACTTTTGACAAGTGGCCACTGTTAGCCAAGGATGTCCAGGTAGATTGGTGTGGCCTTGCCCAGAGCATGAAGGATCTTGTAGATCTCCTTGATGTTGAGCCTTTGCTGAGGTTCTCTCTGCCAGCAGCCCAACATGATGTCGTAAACCTCCTTGGGGCAGACTCGAGGCCTTTCCAAAACTCGGCCTTGGGTAATGCACTCAATGACCTGAAAGAAAGAAAGGAGACATTGACCACCAGTCGGGCAGCTCCTGGAGGATGTCCTGTCCCTGCTACGTCTTGGCTGACGTGGTACCATTTAGTGAATGGGAGTGCTGAGAAGCCAAGAGGTCTGCAGATCCTCAGCGCTCACCTGTTTGTGTGTTGTTAACAATAATTTTACAGTGAAAAGCTTGTCTCCAGCTGCAGTCTTGCAGTTCCCAAAAAACTCCCCATTTGACACCTACCTACCTCAATGCTCTCTCCAAATAGCAGGTCGCTACCCAATGAAATGACATTTTAATTTAGGATGTCGTTTTTTCCTGCTAGTTGAAGAAAGAAAAAAAAGCCTTAAAAGCCCCAAACGAAAGTAATATTTTGCACAGCGGAAATGACATTTTTTTTTCCCCCTGAAAATCAAGATTCCTTTCCATTGCAAAGCCCAGGAGAGTTCTACAAGGGAGAGTTCACAGCATCTTTTCCTACCTCCATCTCCAAGGGCATCTTTGCCTCATTCTGACATAGAAAAGCAGCTGAAAGAATTAAATTTCATCTCAAATCACATCTGTAATGGGGAAACAAAATTTGCAGTGCTAACACTCTGTTCTGGGTCAGGTCGGTGCTGCTAATGAGAGAAATGTGAGCTCTCGGACAGCATTGAAGACTCTTCAGAGGGATGCCATTGGAAAGGACTCCCTTAAGTGTCTGTATTTTGTTCACCGGAGGAATGGATGCAAAGGGAAGCGGGGTATAATTTGTCAGAGAGCTGCTGTTACCGTCTGGCCTCCTTGGTTGGAGTTGATGAGTCCCAGCATTGCAGCGTGCGAGTGACCTGCCACGCTCTGCACATAAACACAGATCCCGAGCAGTGTGTTGAGGGAAGCCACCCAGCAAGGGGCTGTTTGGAATTTATCATTTATGAATAGTAATGGGCCTGCCACACAGCTCAACTGATACTTATCACTTTGCTGTTTGCATATAAATACAGAGGGGAGAGATTAGGACCTGCTGAAAGCGGGGAGAGGAAGGCGCAGCGTGCGGAGACGCCTGCATCGCCATAAAGCTGCTGGCAGCCGTGGCCTGTGGGAGGAGGTGAGTTATGGTTTCTGACAGGACATCCTGGATGTGCACAGAAGCCCTGTGGTGGGCCCTTTCTTTCCAGGGCAAGGAAGGACATAGACAGATGTTAATGGAGTGTCTTTCAGATGAGGTGGCGCCCTGTCCCACCCCTCTGCTCAGGCAAGGTCTTATTCAGCCCTGAACAAATCTGCTAAAAATGCCCTGGAGATACGAGGCCATAGGAGGGAGCAGGTATCCCAGCCTTGACAGTACCCACACCCAGCAGTGGCGGGGCTCAATCAGCCTGGGGATTACTCATGGTCCAGTCCTGGCAGCCTGGAGCTCATTTAATTTGCCTCTCCATGGGGCTCTGCAGCTGCGGCCAGGCGGCTGCTGAGACTTGCTCTGACAGCTCACCATCCAGGAGCTGGTGGAGGCGTCAGTTCCCTGCAGCCACCCAGGTTCTGGTCACCTCTCTATAAATTATGAAAAAGGAGGCAGATGAGAGCTAATGCATCTCCTTCCCACCAGGATAGTGTGGTCTGGGGTGGGAGTCTCTCAGAACAAAGTGGATACAATCATAGGAAAGGGAAGAACTAGATTTTTTCCAGGGATGGTAGCAAAGCCAATACAGCTGTATCTGTGTAGATTTTAACCAGCCCTCCTCCCTCCAGGCTAGGGGTGACTATTCCCAGTCCTACTGCCTTGCAAAGGAAACTGAGGCAGAAAGCACCGGGCCAGCTGAGCTGTTGTATTCCGGTGTGCCTGTCACCCACGTACAAGCCACATGTGCTCATTTGCGTGTGTTTGTATTTACCCTCCCAGGGAATGCAAGAGCAGCTCATTAAATAGCGTGACAAATAACTTCTGTCGCTGTCTATTCCATTGTTTGTGTCTCTAAAATGTTTGCGTGTGCTACTTTGGGATATACAGTCAGGCCCCATTGAGCACACGAATGGGCAAGTATTAGAGCTGTAAAGCAACACCTTGGATTTGCCATCTCTGCAACTCACTTAATTAAGGGATCTGTATCCAGAAAGCAGAAAATGCACATTTCTCATTACAAAAGGTGAAATTTCTGAAATCCATTAGATACACAGTAGGATAAAAATGCGCAAGGTTCCCACTCACTGCTATGTCAATGCATCTTGTTCCTCTTCTATAATGCCCCCTGCTATTCTGAGCAAAAATCTTCCAATGCATTTCTGCTGATGTGCCTCAAACCTCAGCTCTGACACTCTGCTAATCCCAGCCAGCCTTCCCTCAACATTTTTACAGTACAGCCCCATACCGATGGGCTACAATTTTTGCTTTTCAAAGAAATAACAAGGACGAACCAGCTCCTTGGGTCCCACCCTTAATGAACTGGGGCAAACCGTATAATAGATACCTGTATGGGAAAAAGCCCCACAGAAATGTGCCATGTGCTATATAACAGGCTTCAAACACTTTCTCAAAAACTGGGGACTGCAGTAAGAGCCTCAGTTATAAAGTGAGGAGGAAGAGAGCAGAGGAAATGCAGGGCATGACAATAACTTAGATCCCAGCAGTAATTTGGGTATCCCCAGTTCTGGCAACACTCCGAGAGTTTATCAGATGCCGTATGTCAGGAACTTAGGAGAGACTGAGGATGAGCCAGTACATGGCTTTGGCAGAGCCCTTTGATTCCTGCATGCCCCAGTTTCCCCAGCTCTTAAACGGAGATAACGACACTTCTCCCAGGGTGAAGCGTTTTATCTCTGTGCCAGAAAAGGGACATAGTGAGGAACTATTGCAGGTGCCAAGGAGGGGACCACCTATGTATGAACTGTTTCACAAGTGTCTGGGAAGGAGAGAAGGTAAAAAGTAGAGTTTCTAGGTGAGGTGTCTCAGTACTGTTGTACCTCTGTGTTTGAGAGCTGAAACCAGGGCTGCTTCCCGTACGTGAAGATCTCCCAGAGGATCACCCCAAAGCTCCAGACGTCACTCTCTGTTGTGAACTTCCTGTACATGATGCTCTCCGGAGGCATCCAGCGGATAGGCAGCATGGTGTGTCCTCCAACCTGGGTGAGGGCAAAGGAACAAGGAAATCTGAGTGAGGAGAGCCCTGAAGAAGGGGTCAGCCCTGACATGGACACACTCAGGGCCCCCCTGTGAACTACCTCAACATAGAGCTGTTCAAAAAAGCTGGGCCGGCTACTGCCTCCCCGACCGCCCATGGGCTTACCCGCCAATCCCACCTGGTTAACGTGATAGATAGGGAGCGAAATGTATCAAGATAAATGATGTCCTCTCCTCCCAAAATGGGTTTGTAAAGAAATCAAACAACAAAACGCCAAGAGCATACTCCAGCCCTACAGCCTGATGAACCAGGAGGCAAGGCAAAAACCAGTGTTCAGCAAAGTACTGTGCTGAGTTTTGCAGGGCCTCAGTGCTCTGAGGCACCCACCAGAAATACAGCGAGAGGTTTATCCCTCGCTTTGGTAAGGTTTTCTAAAAGCGATGCACAGGCATCTGCACATCACCTAATTGCATGAAAGATTTTGTGCTCATAAAACTGTGCTACAGGCCTTTTCAAAGAGTGCTTTGAATATGTAAATGACTGCAGGACCACACTGCAAAAAGGCGGTCTGTTTGTAAAGAACATGCTCTTACAGGCAGGGATATGCCCAGCATTTAATGGAGGCAGGAAAGCCAGCCCCTTTGGAGATGGAAGAGCCCATGGGCAAAGTCGCACTGGGATATGCCAAGCCAGGGAAAGGCACTTTCTCAGTCGGGGTCTACCCTTCTCTAAGGCACATGAATCCAGAAGGTAGATACATCCCAACAGTTTGAAAGCAGATGGATTTACCTTCAGAGTCACTAGAGATTTCTAACCAAGTGTCTCTGAGCAGGACAAGTTTTTCTCTGTTCTGTCCTTCTACATAAGAAGCACCATCTGTGGGGAAATAGCTAATTGATAAGAGCAGCCGGTGCTGGAAGCAGTATGGCTGCAAGTCTCCAGCACTTGTTTCTGCTGAGGGTAAAGTGTCCGAGGTTTTAGCGATGATGAGAAAGAGTGCTTTTGTGGTGCTGCTTGGAAAACCGCTTGTCTCATTACGGACACCAAAAAAGCAAGTGCTATTAACTTTGTAGCACTGCAACTGAATCAAACAGGCAGAAATCTCTCTCTGGTCCTATGAAGGATAAGGGGAGAAGGTATCTGCTATCTAGGTTTCCAGCATATGTGTGGCTATTCAAAATAATGAGATTGTTGCGCTCGCTTGGATGAAAACATTTCTTGTACAAACAAAAGCTCTCCTCTGAGTTGCCAGTTTTCCCAAGCTCCCACAGGTTTCTTTGCCTGATTAAAGCAGAACGAGCGTGGGGAAGGGTCAGCACAGAGACATACTGCAGTGCTTGGAAGCAAGAGGGACAGTGCTAGGGAGGCGTGTTGGAAGAGGGTGTGAAATGGGAATGATGCTCAGCAGGCTTTCTGCACGGAGGGTGCGAGTCAGACTTCTCTGAGGTTTGACAGAATCTGGACCTGAAGAGTTGTACTCAGACGGCTGCAAACCAGCCCTTTTTCTAGCCCTGAAACAGCCTCTTCCTACAAAAAAAGGGATGGGACTTTAAAGGTCTCAGAGACATCTTTCTTTCCTAAATGGAGAGGTGCTCAGAACTGCAATGCTTGAAGGAAAAAAGCTCATTGCAGCTCTGCACCTCCTATTTAGAGATGGCTTGGCTGGTGTGTTCTCAGCTTGCTGCTCTGAACTCCCAAGAATTTTCTCCCATAATGGAAGTGGAAATATGCTTTTCTTAGTTTGTTCCTTTGAAACCCTGACTGCAATTTTAGCTCTTTCCTGCCTTCCCAGCTTTTACAAGTCGCTTTCCCTTCTTGTGACGGGCTCTGAGGAAATGTTATCAACAGAACAGGACATACATCAAACTTGATTGTTGCAAAAACTGTTCTGTGCTAATGCGTATTTTGTTCTCCTTTAAGTAGCACTAACTCTTTGGTTTTCCAGCAATTTCAAAATGATTACTTATTGCAAAGCTGTCTACATTTGCAATATCCCGAATCTTGCAGGATCATTTGAGATTACAGGTAGTACAACGTATTGAGCACACTTAACTCCCTTTTGAACAGGTCTTACATCAGTTCAGAATCTGTGACCCAGGTCCTCAGTTTACACAAAGAGCATTACAGCAGTATTGCTCAAATGATTTCTACCACTTGAGGATCTGGCCCCAAAAGCAGAGCAGAGAAGCCAGTAATCCCATTTCAGTTCTAATAAGCTAAAATAAAGTTGAGGTCTTTGGTCTCCTCTAGAAACGCCCTGGTGAAGAACTGCCAGTAAAGTGACATACACAGTCAACGGTTGTCCCAAGGATGTGATGACGCAGTCTTGACTTAGTTCATATGGTGGAGTCCAGGGTCTGCAAAAGCATTCCTCTCAGCCCTGTATGCCATGTGAGACATACCTTTTACTAAAAATTAATCTAGTAATAATTAATAATCAAGTTAATTTGGGGGTTAAAAAAAAAAATCCCAAGCAATGCCCAGAAACGTATAGATTCCAAACTATGGCTCAGCTATGCTCACAGATAAGGAGGTATTCTTTGCAGAGCTATTCTTTGCATCTCAAACAAGATGCCGCATTTTTAAAAGCAAATGTTGTCTGGCACCTACTAGCTAACTCTAAGCAGAACAGTCATCTATTAAACCGTTCCATAAAACGATCCAATGTCTAGCCTAGCGCATAAGGCTGACTATTACATTTTAAAGCATCGCCTTTAACTATCCCTTACTGTTCCCCTCGCAGACTGATTAGGATTAAAATTCCCATTTCACAGATGAGAAAACAAATGCAGGAAGGCAGGGAGAGGCCCTGCTCTGAAGCTGTACAGCAAGCGAACACTAAGTTGAGTCTTCCTGGTCTGCAGTCGGCTGTACCCTGTTATGTGCTGATGTAGCAAAATGATTTAGAGCTGAGCACAGAGGGATTGTGCTACCGATGCCATAGGAAACAGAGTGTGTCCAGGGTGACAGAAATCCTTTGCATAACATGTAGTGGCTGTGGTCTGTGTTACACCAGCGTAGACTTGCACGTGATTCCCACGGCTACATACTTCTTTTACAGGACCAGCTGTTGCCAAAAGCTTAAAAGCAAAATGATGCTATTAAATCAGGCTTTAGAAAAAGGATGGTGGGTTTTTTTTTCTTTTGCAAAGCCAGTTTACATGGCACGTCCTTGGCTCTGGAAAGAATTGTTATCAGGTCTTCAGACAGGAGCCGAACATTTGCTTCAGTCAAGCTCCTTTTTGCTCAGAGCTGGGCCTGGCAGGTTTCAGAAATAAGTGACCATGCAGGACTGATGCTTGTCAGGAGCATGCTGCTTCTGAATCTTTTCTAAGACAGTCATGTCATTCATGTCATCTTCCCACTCCACCTTCCTCCATTCCCTGTGGGGGCCAGGGACAGGGGAGCCCAGCCATCGTGCAGGTTCATCTTCTAAAGGCCCTTGCAACATCTTCCCTGGAGACACTCCACAACCTGGAAGAGGGATTTGCTTTCAAGCAAATAAGGCAAATAAATCCTCTTCTGTTCCTCCCTTTAAATCCTGTGATGCTGCCAAGCTTGCCCTTTCTCCTTGTTATTTTAATGCTTCACAGACCTGCAGACTGGCCTCTTTATCCCATTGCCATGGCTGTCTAGCTTTGCTTGACATTTTTAGCTCTCTAACTTTCTTCCCTAGATCAACTCCCCGTGCCCACGTTGACATGTAATTCCCACTGCTTTGCTCTTTCAGTTTGCAGTACTATCCTGGTAATAAATAGAGCAATCAGTGCATATCCTCTGAGTGGCCGAAGTTTCCTTCTTCTGTCTCCATTTCAAGATCACAGCATCACCTACTCATTTCCATCACTTTCTAATGGATACTCCCAAGTGCGTGACCGGGTCCACAGCCACATGTTTCTGATACTCCAGGGCACCTGGCCTCTGCTCTGAAGCCTCATTACACATCCAAGCCTGTAGACTTGCAAGATAACCAGCCACTCCCTTTGAGCAGCTTATTGCTGTATTAGATATGAACCTCGGGGAGCTGGGGGAGGTTCGTGAAAGGCCAGCGTTAATGGCCATTAGGGAGAGAGATAATTACTTAATGCTAGTACAGCACTTTGACGATGTAAAGCTATATAAGTGCTATGTACAAGTAGGATTATAAGGTTTGAGGTTTGTCTGCTAGCAAGGAAAGCTGGTGTCTGGGGAAAAAATTCTCCTTGTCCCAGCTTTCTGAATGACATCCAGCTGATTAGGAAGGGAAAAAGATGACACGTTGTCCCCAATGACTTTGACAGTAGAGCAGCAGTTAGTGCAGCAGCAGTGTTCAGTGAAGTCTGGGCAATGCATCCACAGTTTGGGCCACTCACAGAGATACCATGAAAATAAAAAGCAGAGTAGGGTTGAAAAACCCTCATGAGAATTTTAGACTGGTGGGAATCCAGATCCTAACACGTTAAAGGCAGCTCTTGGTGGGTAGCCCCGTTTTCGCCCTCCTGGCTCACATACTAGCTCTGTGCTCACAGGTGAAGGTTGCTCCATGGATCTCAGCTAAGAACAGAATTTGGTCTCTGGCATACTCTAAGGCTGTGTTTTATTTTCCTTTTTGTGCAGTTTCCTTCCCAACTTTGAAATAAAATAAAAAAATAAATCAGTGCTTTTGTTTCCCTTGGTCATTGGACATTTGCTTTCCAAAGTCATTTGACAGCTTTCTTCCTGTTCCTGGCCTGCTTCAGGGAGGCTCTGCTCCTGCTCCTGCCTTGGGAAAGTCACGAGAACAACCATAGGTGTCTTCATATGGTGCAGCATTATTTGAAGTTCCCTTTTGTGTGCAAGAAGCTGGAGTTTGTACAGAATCACGTGGCAGTAGTGGAGACCTTGGCACCATTTCTCTCCAGGAAAATCTACTCAACACTCAATCCACTCGACCGAGTGATAAGACACACGTTCTCTGATTGCTGTCTCTGTTCCTGCTGCTGTGGGTAGGGATGACCTGGGATCTTCTTTAATTGCAGATCTGGCTGCCATCCCAGGCTGGGCTGCGCCGGAACATATGTCCTTTAGATCTCAGCTCTAGGCGCTGGGTGATCCCTGGAAGATACTTAGCTCCGAACCTTCCCCCAGCAGCCAGATGTATGTCCCCATCAGGACATATTAATTCCTGCTGTGGGCAGGATGTGTTATTCAGCAGTTCTGGACAGCTTTGTATGAGTAAGAGCCACAGGTGCTTGGGTCACCCGAGAGGACACAAGGACAAAAAAAAAGCAATGCAAGCAAGAAGCAGGAAAAGCTTCTCTGTTTGGCTGAGTTGAGCTCCTGGAGAAAAACAAACACCACACAAAACTGCTGTAGATCACGCTTTTGTGAGTCGAAGTTTGTCACATCAGGTTGGGGCAGGCGAAAGTGGCTTCTCAGGGGCGAGGCAAAGGGCAGTACGTGCTCATGGCTGGGTCTCCAGGTGGAGACACACCTTCCCTGCCATCAGTGCTGCATCCAGCAGCACTGAGAGATATTTCTCTATTAGATGTGCCAGTATTTTGCCTGTGTGAGTCCTGACAGATTCCGGGGCACCTTTTGCGAAGCAGAGGGATTAGCTCTGACATGCCAGACAGAGTTGAGCTTTGCTGAACATTAACTGTCCCGCACTTCATAGTTCTAACTGTCACCTTACTGGGCTCTTAAGTACCCAAGTAGTTTACATCAGAAGTAGCTGAATTTAAGGGCAAGTTGTGACTGGATGCGATTCCCAAGTACTTTATCTGTAAATTCCTTTCAGCTTATCCAGAAAGTAGGGTGCTAGCTATATCTGAGATTGCACCATTGCTGGAATTACTCTGGCCTCAAAACATCCCCAAGGTGTTCTCCTGACTGAAAGGCATCATGTGTTATGGCCATACCACTCCCAGGCTGAGCCTCTTCTAAGTGATTCTAACGCCGCCACTGCAAACTCTCAGCGTAGCCTGTCCTTGCCTTCTGGTCTTGCGCCTTTGCCGTCCCTGCTGTCACAGTCAGCGCTGAACGTGAGCTTAAAACCAGTCAACAAAAACCAAAAAGCTTCCGCCAAACATTTCGACTCACTTGACTTATTGTGTCTTCACCATGCAGCACTCTGCATGTGTCTGCTCCACTTTCTGGGAATGGCAGATCTGATTCTCTCCTAATCCTCACTCTGCATATAACCGTCTCCTCCGTTGCAGGCTCTGTCAGTGCCGCAGTGTGGGGCTTGCTGCTCCCCTGCACACCAGTGACTGAAGACATCTCACAGCAGTTTGCAAGGGATCACAGAGGATTTTTGGAGATTTACAGAACGCACAAAGCAACCTGTAGCTGTTTCTCTTACTTGCGTGGAGCCATGCTGGATGTCCCAGCCTTGCCCAAAGCAGGGGAGATGCAGGTCACCTGCTGCCAGAGGGGAGAGGGTTGGACTTACCCAGAGAGAGCATGGGGAAAGGAACCAAATGTCCCTGTCGTGAGGTGATGTAAGGAGCCAGATGGACTTGCTCAGGAGCTGGAAAGACTGACCAGGCAGGGTTAATGCACAACTGAGAAGGGGGTGAGACCTTCCTGCTGTCAGTAGGACTGTTTGGCAAGGGACTGTTTGTTCCCCCCAGATGCACATACTGTGTTTAAACATGAGTCTAAAAATAAAGCCTGCCGTTGACATTGTTTTTCCTTACTTCATTTAACAATCTAGTTGCTTTATGACCTGTAATTCTGAATCACATTGAATCAAGCGGTGTAATTTGCAAGCAGGGACAGCGGCCTTTCTCCCCCTTCCCCTCATCTCTGCTCCACTGAGTGTGTTTTAATCCCACGGTTTTCAGCATTCCTAATGAGCCATTAACAAGCTGCCAATTACTTATGCAAATGAGGGGGGGCAGACATGGAGGGGTGGCTGTAGCTAGAGGTAAATTCTGCTACCTCAAAACGGCCTGAGATAAATCACTGCTGCTCTAAGAGCTGCCTGTACCCAAGAGTCCTCTCAGTTATATTATCTGCCATCTAAAAATGCCAGAGGTAATGCAGAGGATGGTTAAGAAAAGGGAAACAGAGGAGTAATCGCACATATATTTTTAATTATGTTTGCCAATAATCTATTTGGTGTGCTCCTTACCACAATTCACTCCTCCCCTTTTCTTCCCAGAACTCAAAGCAGCAGCGCACCCACTGCTAGGAAAGGGCTGCGCAACCAGAGGAACAAAGGCCAATTTCTCATTTTCATATAAGCAAGTGCTTCAAAATCCATGATCTCCAACACTGGGACATAAACTGTGAGGAATCCCAGCCATGTCTCATTCAGCTGGTGAGACATGGGAGCAGAGCAGCTGCTCTTAGTAGTTTGCAAAGCACCAAGTAAAGAGGTCAGCGAGGCCACCACTAGGTTCTAGCAGGTCCTAAACTCCTGTTCTTAACAGTTGCTGCTAGGGTCTTCCCAGGTGAAGGAGAGATCACCAGCCTCCTGATTCCCTGGGCCACCTACTGAAAGTTTCTTGTTACCCAGAACGAGGAGACCCCACACTAGGATCTCAGACAGCAGAGGAAGGTGGTAGCACCAGGGAAGGAAGGATTCACTGGTGGGAGAGCCAGTGTCTTCCCAGGAGTCCCACTGCTTGGCTGTGGGTTGGCACTGGGCAGTCGTGCAGAGGGGCGCACGCGGATGGTGGCCTCTGTGGTCTTCTGCACCACAGCCACAACACGGGCACCACATCTGGCTGTTCAAAAGCTACCAACTAAGCCACCTTTGTCCTGGTCACTGCCCGGATAACAGCAGAGGATGCGAAGGCCACTGAATCTATTCGAACTACAGCCATCAGATAATTTGTCAGGCACCATATGATTTAGCTATTTGTCTCCACCAGGCTGGAGACCCTTGCACCGCACCACACTTTTTTAGGGCAGGCCTGCTCAGAGACAGGCAATGCCTATGAAACAGCACAGCTGTCGGCTGGTTCCAACTTCAAAGGGGATCTGTAGCCTGCAAAGAGTGCATGTGCCAACAGAAATTGTCCATGACTGATATGCATTATCATTTTGCGGTGAGCTGGTAATACTACAAGAAGTATTTAATAGCTCAAAAGCTAATCAGATAGAGGCTAAGCTAAACCACCGTGATGCAAGAAACATGTCCATCAGGATTCTGCTCTTTTGGTGATGCAGAGAATGAAAATCAGCTCAGTTTCTGGCTTCGGAAAGTAAGAAGAAGATTTGACCAATAAATCTTAACCTAGCAATATAAAAGCAAAATCTCGAAATGGCCTGAGAAACGCAGCTTAGGAAACAGGACCAATAAAGCGCTTGCACTCTATGCTAAAATGCTTTCAGATCAGTATCTCCTAATCCCCGCTTCCATCGTCCCTCTCTCTCTGTCCTGACAGTGACTCCCCTCTGGGTAACCAATAATGCTCCGTCTTTGTCTGCAGCCAGAGCCATTCCTGACTGACGACTATATATGATTTAGATAAGGCTCCATTACTTCACTTCTGGATGCTGGGTAATCAGTTCAACTGCCTTGGCATTAATCATAATAATATTCAAAATTCATTAGGCTAGATTGTTTGGAAATCTATTTCTTGTTAATGTCAGATTCACTGAGCACAGGCCCTGCAGCATACAGACAGCAATTCAATACAACGCGGGGTGTGGGAACTCCCGATAGAAGCAGTCCCTTTCTTTACGTGCAGCTGGACCGTGATCTGGCAGCTCCTGCCTGGTTTGTCATTTGTGTATCTTTGTTAAGTAGCGGTGAAACACTGTGAGCATGCTGCTGTTGGTTGATCAAGGGGCATCTATAGAAATAAATAGCTGAGGATGGAGTTTTTAAGGTTAGATGCTCAGATCTGCGCCCACAAATCTTAACAGTATCTTTTGTATCCAAACACTGGGCAGCCAACCCAGAGACTTTTATGCTCAGTCACGGAATGGAGGTACAAAAATTGAAAGTCTTTTTTAAAATAGAAATCTGTTCCTCGCTTTCCTGGAAACTTACAGTACTTTAGATTAGAGAATGGGGTCTTAGTGCTTTACCAAGATGAAAAACTTTCATCAATAAAATAGCTGGATCGTTCCTTCTAGCCAGTTTCCCGTAGGCCAATTGAGGACGGTTCCCAATGGTGCGCTTCCTAATGGTTTATTTGGCCTGTTTAAGCATTTTGGGTGATGGTGGTTTCCTTCAGGTACAAGTTCTCACCCTGTAGTCGAACAGTGGTTTCTCAGCAGGGAAACATCACAGAAATATAGAAAAACTTCAGAAGATGCATACGCTTTCTGTCCTAATGAAGACAGTCCAGGCACAGATGGCATCTCAGACAAACACGTTGCAAGCCGTGTTAAAATAAAGAGCTCATCATCGGAGGCTGCAGTGTCACACCTACTAATGATGTGATTAAACTCATCAGTGCCGGTGGGGAAGCTGTGCCAGCTCTGGCACTGTGGAATGGAGAGCTGCATTTCCCGGCAGAGGCAAACCCCAACCCCCTCCCACCCATGAATTAGGCCACTGTAGAGACACATTAATATATAACACTAACGGCTAAACTACCTGAGACCTAAAAGAGGGGAGGTTGCCCTGGGTGTGCCCTTCCCATGCCTGCCTGAAGCATCCCTGTCAAAAGGTGGTGTGGCATGCATGGGGGAGGCTGCAGACGGTGACAACAGCCAAAGAGGGACAGGCACAGGAGAAGAGAGCGACTGCACCCATTTGAGCGTGGCCGCGATGGGGGAGCTGCAGCACTGGGAAGTGCGAGAACTAAAACCAGCAATAGCCAAAATAGTGGCACCTGCAGAAGGTGAAGCTGGGGTTTGGCTGCAGGATTCTGCTGGAAAACAAGCTAAATTTGAAAAATCTGAAGGAATCAAGCATTGCATCCTCTTCTACTCCATTTTCCCACCTGAGACCTTCTGCGCATTGAAGTTTCCTCCATTCTTTATCAAGTTTTCCAGATGCCCTTGAGTAGGACAGAGTTGCTGGCGTCCCATGCATTTTAACCACCGTGTTAAAATTCTTCCTCCCTATTTATTTAGCCAGGAGTGTAAATAAATAAGCAAACCCACAAACACAGGAACCTGGTTCCCAGATGCCATTAGAGCCCTCAAGCACTAAGTGGCCATCACAGATACCGCTAGTCGTCTTCTGCCCCCCTTCCTGCAGCCAGCCAGATGCTCCACCCCAGTGAGCCCCACTGGGACCATTTCACAAACCCAGCGCTCAGTAGGACACATCTGACTGGTTTGGCCGTAATATAGGACTGCTTCTAAATGGTTAGCTCTCTGAACCAGGAGAGTTTTCCTCGAGGAGTCTCTAGCCACCGGCTCTCCATTAGCGTTAGCCACAAGAGGAAGGACGGAAGGAGAAAGTGAGTCTAAAGAAACCACTAATGTTCTGCAGTGTCTGAGAGGATGAATGACCCCTGCAGACATATGCTGAGCAGACAGGACAGTCCTCAATTATGTCATTGCTGGAGCATTTACTTCAAGGGGAAACATGACTACAAACGCTGGGCTTAAAGCCTTGGCTGGTTTCACTGCCTCTGGATAAGCCACTCTAGTCCAAGAGCGTTTGGTACATGTATACAGCATGCACAGGCAATGACACGCATGTCTGCGTATGAAACGGCTTTACAGCCCAAAGAGTAGAGCTGAAAAAAACCCTTTTTTCATTTTGCCCTCTTTCCTTTGTGAGAGGAATCCTAAAGGATTTGCTAAGGTATCGATGGGTACCAATCCATACATCCCAGTGGGCAACCCACAGCCTCCCTCAGGAAATCACAAGCAAATCTTGCCTACGTGATGGAAATTTCCTGCTTGCCACACTGATTTTCCTCAGACTCATTCTCACCGCATTATCTCTGTGCTAACTTCTGTATACTTCCCTCAACATTTTCTAACCTTCAGGCTCACAACTTTGTAAATATTTGCAATCAGGTAGCACATCTCCCCACTCTGGCCATTCTATAGACAAACTATTTACATACAGCTCTTTCTATCCTCAGCAATCAATTGCTTCACATCGTCTTTGTTTCTGCTGCACCTCTCCAGAAGCTGTTGACCTTATGGAAGCTCTTTGTAGGGCTGAGTCAAGGACATATGGCTGTGTAATAAAAGAGTATTTAAGATAACGACTGCTGTAGAGGCACACACTTTGCTCTTTGACTTGGGTTCTTTCCATGGATGGCTTCAGAAGAGCATTTGTTTCATTGGTACACTGAAAGCCACAAGCTTGCTCAGGAGCTGCCACTCCACAAGGGATTGTGCTTCATTTGAAGAGGACAAGATTTATAAAGACAAAACGCAACGTGGCCTGGGGTGGGCACAATCGCACTTTACAGTGATACTTGCTGTATATTGATCAGAACGGGCTTTATTAGCCACCCGAGAGGTGCGATGACCTGCTACTGGAATTTGCGCTTGATAATCAAAGGCATTTGTCAGTCTTCAAAATGCTCCTCGAGTAGGTTGTTTGATTTGGGTGCGCATGGAAAAAGGAGGAGAGCAATCCGGAGCAAGAGAGAGGGAGGCGGCAGGCACAGGTAGGGTGCCCTGCTGCCCACCCCTCGTCCTGACCTACGGGACATCCCCGCTGCGGCATCCCACACCGCCCTATGGACGCCATCCCACGGGGCAGGACCCAGTGGCCATGCAGCTCTGTGGCTCAACAGAGCCCACCACCACTGGCAAAGCTCCCCCTGATGAAGCTTGAAGAGCAGCAGCCGTTGCTGCCATTCATCCCCCAGCCGCCTGGCACACGTAGCTCCTTCAAAGGCCTCACTTTCTGTTTTGGCTTTCCCGCATTTCCTAGATAAACTGCTTTGTGGGTTTTTTTTTTCCCTTCCTCTCACTGACAGGTACAGGTGGCCTTGCTGCCCTCTCATTGCACCTCCCCCAGCTTGAATTTTAAACTATTTAACAGCTTTAAATGCACCTAATGAGGTTTCAGTCTGCACTTTGCTGCCATCCCTCTGCTTTTCTGACACCAGGAAGAAGAGTGGTTTGGAAACCTATCGCGGACTTCCCTGCGTTGGAGGTCTAATTACATGGTAACCGGTGACCTTGTAAGTACAGGGTAATCTGCAGTGTCATACCAGGGTAAATTATCCCAGTACTTCTGTCTTTTCCACTGTAGCCTTCTGCAGAGATGGAAATACAGCCGGTTAAACAGTAATTAATCTTTGAACCATTTAACACTCGCCCAAGCCAGCGAGGAGTAACCAGCAGAAGCCCACTGGCTCTGCGTGGGGCAAGGCACTGGCTCAGGAGCCGCTGCTCTGGGAGTGTCTGGTGTCACCCGGCCAAAGCAGGGGCCACTTTGTCACCCAGTCTCTGTAGGTGCCGGCTGCCTGGGCTATGGGCTGCTTTCTCAGAGCTGGATGCGGCTGTCTCCAGCCTGCCCTGCATTAGGTATCGCTTATTCCAAGGGACTCATCCAGAGTCACCTGCACGAGGAAAGGGGCACCAGGGGCATGTGGATGCCCGAGGGGAACAGGCACCCGCCCTGTCTGTGTTAGCAGGATGGGGCCAGAGGTTCGGAGCGCCTCATTCACGATGGGGGTGAGGCATCGGGAGCGCTTCCGTACCCTCACCGTGAAGGAGGTGCGTGGGAACGGCACCAACGCCTTCCTCTGAAACCATCCAAACCAGCCAGGCACAGCCCCAGGCATTCACCCTGCAAAACTCCAGGAAAACCAGCCAAGAGATCCGCTTCCTCCCTCGCTGCTGTGAGAGGCACTTCGTTCCCTCCCACGCTAACAGCCTGTCGCCCCGGGGCTGGGGGCTGTCTGTCTGACCCCTGGTACCTTTATGGCAAGGAAATATATTTGCATACATTTTAGACCC
Source organism: Dromas ardeola (assembly GCA_013398915.1). Classification (NCBI taxonomy): domain Eukaryota; kingdom Metazoa; phylum Chordata; class Aves; order Charadriiformes; family Dromadidae; genus Dromas; species Dromas ardeola. The sequence goes on from VYZM01020333.1 coordinate 1,501,395, forward strand.
ACTGACATTGTTCCCTCTGGAGAGCTTCAGATTTTTATAGTAACCACGGTAATGATTTTCAGATTATAGACTAATAAAATATTTTAATTTGTTAGGAACATTAAGATGGGCACTGTACGATTCTTACGACATTTAAATAGTGCTTAAAAAAAAAAAAAGGAGGGGGGGGGGGTTCTGAGTATATTTATTTTCCAAAGAGGAGCACTGAAATAGAAAGTCAAAATCCCACATGCTGGTACCGAGATCGGCTCTGACACCTCCCCTCCGTGCCTGTTTCACTTGAATACCTGCCAAGTTAAATAAGCAAACATGGGATTTTGGCGTCCCAGTTGCAAACTTGTTTTTGTCAAGTGAGCCGCCCTCCTTAGCCGCTCTGGTCCCGCTGCGCAGCTCTGACCCCATCTCAGCGTATACGACTCCGCGTGCCATTGCCCTCCGCGGGCTGGGCCACAACTAATGGGTGCTGCAAGGGGTAACACAGAGGTTTTGCACCTCTGCCTACACTTATCTATTTCTCCTCCCTGCCCATTCATCGTGCACTCAGATTATCTAACAGGACAAGACTGTATAAACAAGCAAGTCATGGGTCTAGACTGTCCCATCGTTTCCGCGGCATGTAACATACATTATGCAGACTGCTGCGCCGCCCCTTCCTCTGGCTGGGTAGATATTGCACGGTTTTGGAGTGAATAAGACCGCACTGAATAAAGCTGGGGCATTTCGGAGGAGGAATGTTGCCCTTGCAGCTCTATGGGTTGATATGGCTGATAGCTCTGCGCTTCCTTTCCTAACCTGGAAAATGGGGCAATGCGACTCACTGACTTCTCAAAGATAATGGCTTGTAGAGTAAAGCAGTACAATGGCATGGAAAAGCCTGCCAAGAAAGGGAAAAATAGTCAAATGTTTAGCTCAGGGTTAGTTCTACCTGGCAAGAGAGACAGGGGGTTGCATAATGAATATTACGGAGAAGAATAGCGAAGAAGTTCCTTTGTTCTGTGAGTACTTTTGCCTTGTACCTCAACTGGATCATACAAGATTAACGGCAGGTGATTATGTAAAGTCTGTGCTACAAGGCAGAGGCGAGTGTGAGCTGGGGCCTCCCCATTATCATTACCTGACCTTGCACATTCCCTTTTGCAACCTCAGTAATTTTTTTTTTTTTTT